>JAUMHH010109419.1:0-21421 GCA_032359455.1 Chlamys rubida
GGGGGGGGCACAGAAATTATTCAGGGGAAGGGACCTTTATAAGGCTGCAAATTGACCTTAAATATCACTGACTGTATGAAATTGAATTACAAGGAATTATAATGTAATTATCAATTAAATAGCATCATTTGACCATGAAATGAAATCCCTTTAAAATTTGTATTCTCTGATCATGTTCCAAAGAGCAATCTAAGTAAGCTGATGTTGTGGCTTAACATCTGCTAATCCCACCAATGTGTATGAAAAGAATTGTATGTTTTCGACTTCAACAAAACAATTGGGTAAAAGTTTGTGTCCTGAAGATTATGACATCACTGATATTGTCTTCTTCTGGTTACCTTGGTGACACGATCACCTGTGTTTCTACCATTGGGATGCATGTTAGCTAAATAAATAAAGTAATATCAGATTAGATCTTTCATTAGGTCCTTCACCATTTAATGTAAGATAATGATTTGGTATACAGTGTATTCTGTATAAATTGAACCCTGTATAATCCTGGAACTTTTATAAAGTTGACTTTAACATTTCTATTTCAAATGTCACAAACTTTTCTAAAAACACAAATAATCTGATGGACTGTTCAAATTTAATTTTGTTTTCTTTTCTTTTTCAGCCGACAATGCCACAACAGAACATGGCCAACTACCAGAACCAAGGGGCCGGAAACTATGACAACAGGGGTCAGAGGGTTCCTAGCATGCACGGGCAGTACACAGATGGTTTGTACAGCCGAGGACACAGCCAGGCTGCCCAACACTACATGGCTCAGTCCTATGGGGGACTACCAGGATCAGGGTCAGTCAGCCAGGGACCCTATGGCCCTGGTCAGTACGGTCAGATGTCCAGTGGATACGGACCTATGACGAGTGGTCGTAACTACGGATCAGGTAGTATGCCACACTCAGGACGCCAACAACAACAACAACAGCAACAACAACAACAACAGCAACAACAACAACAGCAACAACAACAACAACAGCAGCAGCAGCAGAATCAACAGCAAGCACAGCCACAACAAAGTGGCCTTGTTCCTTCCCACATGATGCACAGTGGTGGCCAGGTACAAAGTCCACAGGATGTGGCTAATTCCATCCTTCAAATGACGGCAGCCTATCAACCTAATCAGACAGTGCAAGTTCCATTGTCTAAAAATCGCCATGCGCCATATCATGTGCCCAACTCCCCTCACTATGTAATGCCTAACCAGGGAAACAGTCCCACTCACCAACAACAACAGCAGCTCCAGGGGCCACAAGGGGGGCATCAGTTCATGTACCCCAGCTCCTCCCCTCATCATTCGCACCCCGCCAGGACCTCACCCATCAGTCCTAGCCCTGGCTACATCCACAGCCCTGCCTCTCATCACAGTAACCAAAGCCTGCCTAACTCCAGTCCGCGTTCCATACAGAGTCCAACCCAACACCCAGGGAGTGCAGGGGGCAGCGTCAAGTCTCCTGTACCACCACAATCCCCAATCGGGGGCCTCAAGTCACCATGTGCCATGCAGTCTCCTATGAATGCTGGGCAAAATATATGTTCTCCTACTCCTGTAAACCAGCAGCTGCATGTATCTGTTTCCAATCAGAACTTATTACCATACGCAGGACAGTCACCAACACAACAGAAGAACCTCAGCTGTTACTCTCCAAAAACAAACCCGATCAGTCCACCTGCTAGTCAGATCAGCTCTCCTTTCACGCCGCAGTCTAAATCTTCCATTCATAGTCCACCTCAGCAGGATCCTTACACCAGCCCCCACCCTACAAGGGAGTATATCAGCGATGGCTCCCAGGATCCCAGGGACCAAGGCCCTGTCATGGGAGGCAACAATCCACTCTTGTCGCTACAGAAGTTGTGCATGCTGCCAGAGAAACAGGTGATTGACCCCAAAAGTGTAGTTAATGATGCATGTCTTCCATCACCACAATCACGTGACAATTCAAAAAACTTGGATACCAATGCTGACTCACAGGGTTCAGGAGGTCAAGGCAGTTCCCAGAGTGAGAGTAGGTGTGGGTCAGCATTGGGTTTAAGTCAGTCCAGTCAGTGTGTTGATGGCAAACATTGCAATGAGGCAGATGAGAATTCTGTTACAGCCACTGATGAAAATAAACCTCCACGATGTGATCAAGCAGGTCAGTGCTCAGGAGACGCTCCGACCTCTGAAGACAAAGAGCAAGCTCCCAAAGATAGTGATAAAGCCAGCTTTGTTTCTTCAGATCTCCCTAGTGACCAACCAAATTCTCCCCCTCCTCTCATTGCCAATTCAGACATGATCGGTAAACGCGAGTGTTCAGAAGACGAAGAAACTGTGAAAGTAAACAGCCATGTAAAGAACATGACCTGTCAGCAAGCTATAATCAATGGGAACATTCAGGCGGATTTGACCTCGCCCTTTATGTCACAAAAAAGTGCCCTGACCGATGAAGTTCTTGAGCAGATGAAAAGCCAGGAAATTGGTGAGCACCTCCTAAAACACAGGCGATCACCAAACAGTGTCCTTAGCAGAGCTCGATCACTCCACTGTGATGTTAAGCTTGTCTATTCCGATGATTGTGTTCTAAATGGCAGTGACAAAATCATGGACAAATTGAAACTTCCCAATCACACGAAAATCAAACTAAACAGCCAAACAAATGATACTGGAGACGACATGTGCATCAAACTGGAGAAGTGTGGACGCATCTGTGATAAACTGGAGACGAGTGAGAATGCAAGTGTTGAATCAGCTCCTTCGGAGCCTGCTGAAAATGAATTAAAAGTGGAGGATTTGAATAACGTTGAGAATAACACACCTGAAGAAACGTCTGAAGACGTAGATTCCAAGACTGACCTCATTTCCTCTTTTGGGAATGGAGTTGCTTTGAATAGGGATAAAAGTGAGAATCTGTCCAAAAACAGACTAAATTCCAGGAGAACGCAACCGGAGCGGACAATGTCTTTACGAGAGGTGCCTGCTCGTTTGGCCAATAACGCTGCCTACTACAACAATTACAGTGATTCTGACAGCAATGACGAGGGCATACTCATGGTAAGGAAAGACACTAAAGTAACTTATAGCAAAGTCTCGGGAAATAGTATACTGAATGGGATTCAAAGTCCAGACATTTTATCGTTAGAGGAGAGCTCTGAGGAGGAGGAAGATGATGGTTGTACGATTGAACCAGATTTTGGTCACAGTATCACTGACACAAAGACTGGTGATACCCACTTGAAATGCCGTAACACAGGCGTGTCGAGTGACGAGATTGATGGGGTCGGCAAGTCCAGAGACTTTCCAGCCAAAGACGGTTTATCAAAACCACCACCACCTGACAAGTTGAAGCCAGACAATCCTGGCACATTTAACGAGAACAAACACATCACTGTCACGGACAACCTGTTCAAACAGTCACGAAAGGACAAATCACGCAAACTAATGGAAGACTATGTTGATATGGTTTCTGACGACGAGGATGCGGGTCATGTCTTAAATTTGGCCAGTGTTAAAAAGAATAATAGTACAAGACCTTCAGACATTGTAAAGACATTTTCTCAAAACAACATGAAAAAGAAAACGGCTATTAAGAATAGTCCTGCAACAACTGAAAGTAGTAGTTCAGAAATGCAAGCATCCAAGAGAAAAAGACGTCCCCGAATGTCGCCATTAAAGTACGCAGGAGATATGTATTACGGAGGCGACTATATTCTCGATTCTGATGAGGAAATAGAGGTGGAGGTAAAGAGTAAAAAGACACGTAAACCAAGCGGGAATCCTTCCGAGAAAATTAAAACCGTCAAACCGGTTGTGGTGTTAGGTTCGGATGAGGAATTGTCGGAGGACAGTGACAAACGAATTACACAGTTGAGTGTTAATTGTACAAAGGAAAGTACTGCTGTATCTAATACCGCACGTGTGGTCCCTTCCACACCCTCCTGCTCTTCTGGACCCTCCTCTAATCCTCATAATTCCCCAATGATAAAAATAGAAAAACTTACAGAAAATATTCAAGAGAACAATAGCAAAACAAACTGTAGTGCTAAAAAGGAGAGCCCGAAAACAAGCTTTACTGTCAAAAAAGAGAACTCTGAGAAAAACAGTGATGTGTTTCCTAATAAATCTTCCACCACTAAAAAACGTTGTGGGAGACCCCAAGGGTCCAGAGGTAGTAAGGGAAAACTTAAAAAGTTAGAAAAATCTAAATCTAAAGGAGGATATCAAAATGATGATGACATTGAGGATGTCCAACTTAAAAGAACATTGGCCTTAATGAAAAAGAAACACAAGAAAAAGCCAACGGCGAACAGAGAAAATACAGTGGGTCCCTTTATTCGGTTGGAGGGACCACAAGATAACCCAAGTAAGTGTTCAGTTGTAAATCAACTCGAAAGTGATATGCAAGTAGACTCGAAGTCGAGCAAGCATAAGAAACGATCTACTGCAGTGGCAGTTTCGACAGTGCATATATCACGGCTCCCAACGGAGAAGTCTGTTCTGGTCCCTGGCAGTTCGGTGATGGACGAGACGACCTGGGTTTGTGCTTTGTGTAGGAAACACAGTAGTTATAAATTCCTGGGAGATCTGTTTGGACCTTACTACACGGAGGGCAATCTACCATTGCCCAAAGTGCAGGAGGGTCCTATGCAGGATGGTAGTGGGACAAAATCTAAAAAACGAAAGTCTGAGGACAATACATTCTGTGATGGTGCTGATAAATCAAAGAGGTCAAAGTGCAAGAAGTCGGACAGTGGATCCTCGAGGGTACCAAGGGAAGTGTGGGTCCACGAGGATTGTCTTGCATGGGCTGATGGGGTATTACTCATAGGACAGAAGGTATACGGCTTAGAGGAGGCCACACGGATAGCATCGTCTATGGTAAGTAGTTTAAGATCAGAAACTGTCAGTGACTCTTACTAGAGGGAGGAATATTGTTCAGTTCCTGGCTTAGGCTATAAAGTATATATATACACAGGAAATATCATCCTAATGATTAGATTGATTTCTGATCAGAGGCTGTTACGAGGTTGGGCAGAATTTTTTTATCAAAACAAGTCCAGGTTGAGCTTTCTTTTCTGAGACAAACTTGTCTCTGCTAAACATGAATGAATATCTTGAGTGTAGGCTGAAGGCCGAGGATACTGATCAATACATTTCCCTGGCTTTAAACTGAATATAGGTTTAGCCTTGTGGATCAGTCCATCTGTTCCTTTTTGGGAGCATTCTTTTGTCACACTTATTATATGAACATCATATTTAGTTTGTAGGTACATACAGTATTGAGAAGGTGCTGTGTCCTATACCAAAATAAGGGCATATTGACCTCTATTTTACCTTTATTATCCGATGGAGATATAAATATTTCTTGAGTGTATCTCGGCCAATGTTTCATGTATGGATGTAGGACTTGGTATGTAGCTAGGTACATATGAGTGTCAGACGGCAAATAAAAATAAGGTCATTACGGCCTGATCATTGGTCTCTGATAAAGAAATTAGGTTTCTGGAACATGTTTCAGTCACTGTGTCATATAGGAACATCTTAATTAGTAAGTACATGTAGATATACCATGACAAGGCACTTTTTCACGTATCAAAATTAGAACACTGTGACCTCAATTTGACCTTTGACTTTATATCTCAAATGCTAAAATAAGGTATATGATGGCCCATTTTATGCAAAGATTCATACATGGAATGAATGCATGTACCTACATCAAGGTCAAGCTGTGTGTTGCATACCAAATTAATGTTGCCACAACCTTCAAGTCCTTGTTATTTCATATAAACATGGGGTTTGCAGGGGTATATGAAGCCTTTGATTCAAGTTAAATCTGGTATATGGTGTTTTCAACTTCGCAAGAAATCAGTTTTCTGAATCAAGATACATGTAAACACTTCAGTAGAAAATTTACATTCTCATTTCCCCTGGCCGGTGCCTGTGAGGTTATGTTATGATGCAGCATCATCCATGTCATCTTTTCATTTATTTTTCGACAAACAATCGGAAAATTGTTTCTTTAGTTTCACTTTGTTACTTGCAGAATTTTCAAATTTGTTGAAATAAATTTAGCCTTTAGTTACTTTCAGAGAGGTCAAATGTGTTTTAACTTCAAACAACTGCTAAGAACCATGAGGCCTGGAATTATCTGGTCTTGTGTTGAACTTGGAAGACTTATCTTTGTTCAAACAATATACCTTGACCCTCTTTCATTGTCACATGGGCCAGACTATTTGAAAACAACAAAATATAAAAATAAATTGTGAATCTCATGTTTCAAACAGTAAGTGATATTTTCTAAAATTTTATCGCCAGAACTTTGAAGTACAGATTGAAGTTGTCTCTAGGGCTATTTAAAAGCACCACACCACATTTAGAGGTTATTGATTATACAGTAATGTCATAAATGCAGTGGTCCATGAATCCATTTAAAAACTATTCAGATGGAACAGTAAAAGAACCTGATTCAAATAAGTTGATAATTTCCATGTGACAAGATCCAAAAGCATCATCTGATTTTCATGAAAGTTGGTCAGCATACAAAATTTAGTAGACTCAACCATATACATTTATTTGGATGAGTCCATTATGGTCTACAGTGGTGAAAGGGTTAAGGAACAGGAATCAGAGGTCAAGTTTGCACCTCAAAAATAATATGCATATTCAATGAGATTGGTCAGTCTTTTTCTTTGCAATGGTTTCCTTAAACATCATTCAATTTTCAGGAAACCTGGCCAGCAAACATAAGTAAGATTGAGTCATGTACATCAATTATGATGTTTAAAAAATCCTGTGTACATGTATATCGGGGTATTGAAACAGATTGCTGCATTTTGATTGGTCTATTGTTTCCGTGCAATATCTTTGCTAAATATCCTCTGATTTTCTCAATTCCCTTTCAGCAGCCAACCCCTTTATTGGAGTCACAACCTTGTGGTTTGTACGTGTAAGATGTCCTGCTCCTGTTATGTGTTCTGTATGTAACGTGTCTGTTTCCTGTTCCTGTTATAGGTGTCTTCTGTATGTAACGTGTCTGTTTCCTGTTCCAGGTGTGTTCAGTGTGTAACGTGTAAGATGTCCTGCTCCTGTTATATGTTCTGTATGTAACGTGTAAGATGTCCTGCTCCTGTTATAGGTGTCTTCTGTATGTAACGTGTAAGATGTCCTGCTCCTGTTATATGTTCTGTATGTAACGTGTAAGATGTCCTGTTCCTGTTATAGGTGTCTTCTGTATGTAACGTGTCTGTTTCCTGTTCCAGGTGTGTTCAGTGTGTAAGGAATCAGGTGCTATGGTGGGATGTCTACACAAGGGCTGCTCACAAAAATACCACTTCTATTGTGCTATCGAAACAGGTAAGTTTCTAATCATTACTGGGGGAAAAAAAGACAGATTATGATCAACTTGATACTGTTGTTTCTTCTCATTTCATTTAACGGATAGAATCCATGTATGCTAAATCCATTTTGCTTATTTGCATAGCTGTATTCCAGATACACTACAGTGACATCTGTCTTATCCGAGACTGGAACACATCCTATCAGTCAAACAAGACAGGATGTTGTAATACAAAAGGTGGAATGGGATAACATCATTGTCGTATTAGATAGGATGTCGGACTACTCAGTGATCTGACTAGACAGGTGTCCCGTTATGTCTGAAAACGGTCCTGTTGAAACATCAATGGTTTCTAAAAATTGTTAGGAGATTTATTTATCAATGCGCTGATTGATTTTTTTTCGTATGGAGAAATTCAATGAAAACTTTTTTTGAAATTTAAACGGTGTACAATATTTCATTCTGTTCAAGCAGTGTGTTTAATGTGAAATTTGTTTCAAGCAAAAAATAGCACCCTGGTATAGGCTTACTTGTCAGACTACGATTAACGTTGTTGGAATTGTTGGAATAGATGTTGAATATCTTAAATGATATTCTGAGGAATAGCATGGATATACATGTGGAATCAAAATAGTCAGATGGAAAAAGTGTGTTTCAAATGACGGGTTTTATAATAGAGAAATGGACTTTTTCTGTTGTTCTTATTGTGGGAAGTCACAGTGTATGTGTGATGGTCTTTTAAGGCAGTTTCTCTGTAAATAGAAGATCAGTTTTGATCAAAGTCAGTTCAAAAAACCTATAAAAAAAAGAATCTATTGTCATACCTGTACCGTGGGGAGGTCGGGGTTAACAGGTACAGCAAAGTGACATCTGTAGCACAATGTCATTTGTTACAATAAAAAATAACCTGGATTTCAGAAATCACTGTCAGTAAGCCCTAGAGCTGTTGTCAGTTTGAGAGGATTGACAATTAACTGTTTGGTTGATCTTTTAACAGGGTGTAGTTTAGAAGAAGAGAATTTCTCCCTATGGTGTCCAAAACACAAGGTGAGTATATACACACGAAAGGTATTGACAGGAGTTAAACCTATCACATGGTTATACATTCTGGTTTGTTTACATCATATTACCAATTTTTTATACAAACACAGCTTGTTGCCTGCTGTTAAATAGTACGCCAACCTTGTTTTCTGTGATAAATATCTGGGAGGATATTTCAGGTGACAGCATATAGGCTAGTGTCATTTATTAATCCTGTCTATCTGATTGATTTGAGCAAAATAAACAGATGCCATTTCACTAATTATTGCTTCAGCTTGCTATCCTGTTTTGTCCATTTTAAATACATGAAATGAAAAGGGATCAAATGAGAACTGGGTATATCTGTGTACCTGGCCCGATATACAGAGAAGCTATTTTCCCCTGTAATAACACTGTATGTCAGATCTGTTTAAGTAATGAGTACATCTAGTTGAAATATATTATTACCATTTGCACTACATGTACTATGAAATATTTAAGTCATTTTATACAAAAGTATTGCATATAAATCATATCTGTAATGCATTTCATGGTTTCACAGAATCCCATTTGTTTTATTTAAGAATTTTAAAAATAAAAGTAAACAAAAAACAAAACAAAAATAACAGCAGTCAAACTCGGAACATATCCACTTCCAATCCTACACTTTACTTATGTTACTATCCAGGAAGTATGAATGCATAGCATCAAAATGAGAGGTGAACACCCTAGTTGTCTTCAATGTCAGTCAGTGTATTTTGATCTTTTGTAACACTGGCCTACCATTATGAATTTCAAACACTCTGATGATCTGGTAAACATATGACTCATAATGACTGAGGCTATTGCTGCCACTGTGAAATAGTGGTATATCATCGTCATTATTGTAACATACCTCTGTAGTGTGTTTATAGCTACAACATCACCAACATAAACTCTCATCTATTGAAGGATCAGGGGCAGTAACAAAGGACAATGGTCCTGTGACAGTGACACTACAACTCATTCCAGTAGCACAGTCAATATTTCAAAAGTGTAAAGCTTTACTTCTAATTTTTGCAATTCCGTCACGTAAAAAATATTTTTTGAAGCGTTAAAACATCAAACACTTCCTTTGAGCAGCTGTTTACAGCCAAGCTACAGATTATTTGTATATCATTTTAATAATACATATATTAACAAGAATACTATTAAATGGAATTGAGCTCAATTCAACATTTCAGCAGTATTTACACAAGACACATAACACATTCAATTATGCCAGTAGGCTTAGTCATTAATGTTAGAGCAGGTTGAAAGTTGTGTCCCAGGTGTAACAGTCCATTCTTGTCTAGGTTTAGCTTGGAAAAACGATACTATAGAACTGCTAGTCTTGTCTATCAGTTCTATCAAGTGAAAGGGAGGCCAGATATTGACTCTTCTCTGTCTGGGATTTAGTATGTCATAGGGATACTAGATATTGACTCTTCTCTGTCTGGGTTTAGTATGTCATAGGGATACTAGATATTGACTCGTCTCTGTCTGGGATTTAGTATGTCATAGGGATACTAGAAACTGACTTGTCTCTGTCTGGGATTTAGTATGTCATAGGGATACTAAAAACTGACTCGTCTCTGTCTGGGATTTAGTATGTCATAGATATACTAGATATTGACTCGTCTCTGTCTGGGATTTAGTATGTCATAGGGATACTAGATACTGACTCGTCTCTGTCTGGGATTTAGTATGTCATAGGGATACTAGATATTGACTCGTCTCTGTCTGGGATTTAGTATGTCATAGGGATACTAGATATTGACTCGTCTCTGTCTAGGGGTTATGTGTGGGATAGAGACACTAGATATTGACAGTCTCTGTCTAGGTGTTACGCGTTGGATAGAGATACTAGATATTGACAGTCTCCGTCTATGTGTTACGCGTGGGATAGAGACACTAGATACTGACAGTCTCCGTGTAGGTGTTACGCGTGGGATAGAGACATCAGATATTGACAGTCTCCGTCTATGTGTTACGCGTGGGATAGAGATACTAGATGTTGACAGTCTCCGTCTATGTGTTACGCGTGGGATAGAGATACTAGACATTGACAGTCTACGTCTATGTGTTACGCGTGGGATAGAGATACTAGACATTGACAGTCTCCGTCTATGTGTTACGCGTGGGATAGAGATACTAGACATTGACAGTCTACGTCTATGTGGTACGCGTGGGATAGAGATACTAGACATTGACAGTCTCCGTCTATGTGTTATGTGTGGGATAAAGATACTAGACATTGACAGTCTCCGTCTATGTGTTACGCGTGGGATAGAGATACTAGACATTGACAGTCTCCGTCTATGTGTTATGTGTGGGATAGAGATACTAGATAT
The DNA here is from genome assembly GCA_032359455.1 of Chlamys rubida. Lineage (NCBI taxonomy): Eukaryota > Metazoa > Mollusca > Bivalvia > Pectinida > Pectinidae > Chlamys > Chlamys rubida. Next base: position 10,709 of record JAUMHH010109419.1, read on the forward strand.
TGACAGTCTCCGTCTATGTGTTATGTGTGGGATAAAGATACTAGACATTGACAGTCTCCGTCTGTGTTACGCGTGGGATAGAGACACTAGAAAACTTAGCTTATACAGTACAGCGATGTCACTTATTGATCAGCACTCCGCTTTGGCACTATGCATGGAAAGATTGATTTTTGTTTGTTAATTGAAGAACTTTGGCATGAGATTACTGGAGATAAGAATGTTTGAAATTTCATGCATCGCGGGAATGATAACACTGGAAAAGCTTCTTGTTAATTGCATTGTGGGGAGCTGATGATGACTTTATACTGATATCCTGAATGCTTATAAAGGTTTATGCGTATTTAACGTAATATGAAATTTGAAAATTGTATCAGAAATTTGATAATATCTTGGTTAACAGAAACTTGATGAATAATGCAAGTGATCTTCATCCTTGTGCGAATTTATCATTACAACTATTACTGGGTCACCCTGGGCAGTACCTAAGGGTGCTCTGCTTCTCTTTAATATACAATAAAACCTCAGTCAATTAAATTAGTTTGTACCAGGAAAAATGTTGGAATGATCTGGCTGTTAAAAGATTTAGAACAATAACAATTATGTAGGAGACAAAATTATCTGATCAAATACTAGGATCTTTGACCCATCAAAGATATCATATTTTGGTGGCGCTACTGAAATATGATCTGATATAGAATGAAACCTGGTAAGCTTGACCTTATCAAGTCCAGGAAATATTAATGTAATTTTTCAGGGTAATCTAGTTTTATGCGGAAACAATAAGGATTTTCTAGCTCAGAACTAAATTAGTAAGGAAGAGTGTTGGAATTTTCTTCCGAAGTTAATCTGGTTGAACTATATCTAAGTTATATCTTGTGTTTAGAGTTACAGGATGAATATTACATAAATATTAAGAGATTTTTTACCTGTTTTGAAATATTCTTCTATGACTCTCATTGGACCTATAAAGATCTTGACACAGGCTGTGACTGGAATGTGTAGCAAAAGGACAAGAATTTAATATTCAAATTAAATGTATCTATTTAAATATCTTCAAATTGATTTTTTAATGTTAAAAGTTTTGTTACACTCCATCAGACATATTTCATCAAGTGCTATTGAAATAGGGTTCTAAATAAGGAAACACTTTGAGTTACAATTTTGTCGATCATCTTAATTATATTAAATAAATGCATGTGAATACAAATTTGTATATTACAACATCACTCTCTTAACTGAAATGTTCCAAAATTGGAATGGCCCTTTTAGTACAAGTACTGTATGCTGTGAAGTTTATATTCAATATGTAGAAAATGGACCTGTAACAGGGTCAATTACATTTCTGTAAAATCACCATTAGTATTGCATTTCTCAACCATTTTTGTCCACCTTTTAGGAAAGACTTCTTGAAAGTGTTCAGTCATCAAGATTGTAAGATTTCTTGTCAATTAATTGTATTTAAAAATTTGAATAAATTACACATGCATGGTGTTTTTGTAGGACATAAAGGTTAGGGGTAAATTCAGGCATAAATAAAAAAAAAAATCTAACAAGGCTATTACATTTTGAGGGTCAAAAGTCTCGTGTTTTGGGGAGGTCATATACCCCCATATGGAGGTTAACTGAAACCCTGCAAATTATCCCATTGGTCAACATGTACATTTTCAACCAAAGTTAATTTGACTTTGTGCTGTTGCATACTAGATGGTAACTTGCGACCACTTTCACTGGCACAAAATGACCAACTAAATGCAATTGTTAACGACTGCAAGTATGTGTATTGGTAATATATATATTGTGACTGAATACTAAAACACACAACCAAGAATGCTGTGACTCCCTTTTGCTTTATCAAGGTTATCCATCGAGAATATCCTAAAATTGGGACATTTGGACATCAGTAAATTTTGAATTGTTTAGCTTTAGGAAATACTGAAACTGAACATTCTTTTTTAACTGGAGTTGTTCAAATTTGCTAAACAAAACAGGCAATAATGATGATTATTATACATGGTTAGTTGTACGTTGGTACAGGGCACCTCTGCATGAATAAATTTAGCTGTATCCAAAATTTCCCAATTTTAAAGACATGTGCACCCTCGTATTTAACAGGAAAGAAAAGCATGAGAATTATTCATTTACCCGGTATATATATGTGCTCTTATATTTTTGCCTGCAGGTTAAGAAGAAGTATAAAGCTGCCGATTCCTCTATGTCCAAGACATGACACCTCGGTAATTTTACTGTCATTATGTCCTTATTATGTCAGACCTGACACCTCGGTAACTATGGTTACAGGATATTTCAATAGTTGTTGTAATGTCTCTTTTGTCAGACATGAAATTTTTGTTCATTTTATTATATTTGTCATAACGTCCTTGTTTTGTCAGACATGGCATTTCTGTCCATTGTATTTGTCATAACATCCTTATTTTGTCAGACATGACATTTCTGTTCATTGTATTTGTCACAACGTCCTTATTTTGTCAGACATGACACTTCTGTACATTGTATTTGTCATAACGTCCTTATTTTGTCAGACATGACACTTCTGTACATTGTTTTTGTCATAACGTCCCTATTTTGTCAGACATGACATTTCTGTTCATTGTATTTGTCATAAAAACCTTCTTTTGTCAGACATGACACTTCTGTACATTGTATTTGTCATAATATCCTTATTTTGTCAGACATGACACTTCTGTACATTGTAATTGTCATAATGTCTTTGTTTTGTCAAGACATGACATTTAGTAAATGTTGTGATACAGTTATTCTCATAATGTCATGCTGTCTTCTAGCATGTGTAAAGTACATTATATGTTATTATTTGGTTTTTGCAAACCATCTTGAAAATGATGATTTTGAAAAATCCAATGTCATATTTGCGAGTAAGGTATAAGTAAGGAATATCTAACCTGTCGTTTTAATTGATCAATTAATCCATGAATCCTTCTATGGCATAATATCAGCTTACACTTAGTGCTTCTGGGGCTTCTGGGCTAGAGCTTGCATTGAAGAAATAATGCTTAACATTGCCTGATATCCAATATAATTAAGACTTCAGAATTAAGAATTTTGCACGTGAAATGATGACTGTTATGCATTATATTTGCAATTCCTGTATTCATAAATCTGTGACATTGTGCATGTTTAGTCTTGACATACTTTCCAAATTAAAGCTTGGCTCTAAAAACATGCATAGCCATTCTCCTTTTTAGACAATATATCTCTGTGAATTAGTTATTTTTCTTCCAAAACTGGCTACATTTAAGATTTAGAAAAAGAAAAGGAATTTCAGTTAATAGCTGCAGAGTTTTGGTTAGTGACAGTACAGATTTTTATATGATATTCCATTTTAAATGATATTTTCAAGGAAACCACATTGATCATATAGGAAATCTATCTATATTGTGTACCGTCTTTGACTCGGTTTTGCGGTGGAGCATATATGGGTTAACGTCTTACAGAGTTTAAAGATCAGAAAATAATTACAAGTTGTTTTGTTTCTTTCCAGACTCATTAGTCGCCAGTATGAATCCCAAACACTTGCCGATGGACTTCCAGCCCCCAGAGCCACATTGGGTAATGTCCGGCCACGTAGGGGCAAGAGAAGTGATGCGAGGACTGACCAGAACCTGGTCAAGACTACTGACCACCCAGCAGAGACAGTAGCCTTAGAAAGCAATATCTAAATCTAGCTGTTTTGCTTTGTTTAAGAAAAAGGGCATTGACAAAAGCCTTGCAAAGAAATTTTTCAACTGGGTCAAAAACTTGACATAGCCAAGAGGGTTATACACGAACTGTGACAAAGCTTTAAGGATACTTGTTAAACTTGCAGTACAAGACTTTTTATCTTTCACATTATCAGAGAATTTTTGTAATTTTTCATGAAAATCTACTTCTAAATTACAATCAACCTGAAATATGAAAACTTAACTGACCATGAGACTTGAATCTTTCACATGATCATCACCTTTTGTCAGCGAAATAACGTCGGGAAATTTTCTTGAAGCCAAAGTCTAAAAGACAAAGTTGATAAGCAATTTGTAAAAACTACACTAAGACATATTGTACAGGGTCTAAAACTTTTTTCTGCAAGTCTCAATTTCAAATATTTTTTGTTAACAAGCTACGAAATATGTTGAACTTGCTACCTATATGAATTCTGCATTGTAAATGAGACTTAAATCTTTCACATTGTCAAAGACTTTTTGCAGGGATTTAATATCAGAAACTAGACAGGAAAATATGTTACAGGGGTACTTTCTTCAGAAACAATGGCCAAGATATTGAATAGAATCACCAGACAGAACCTACACAGAAGTATTGAGGAGTCAGAAAATATATAATCAAGATACGTTTATCATGTTTATATTAACAAGCTGGAAGCTTTTCATGAATGCAAGATTGAGAAGTTTAAGGCCATAAGAATGTAGACGATATGAGTTATGTCCCTTGACTAAGATATGAGTAATGTCCCTTTGTTGGATCTGTTTAGTATCTTTTATATTGAGATATATAACCGAGGAAGAGAATGATTAATAACTATTATATTTTTAAGACTCTAGTCAAATGTGGTGTTAACTGTTCGTTCCCATTTGTGAGTACCATAGTAGTTGTTTCTATGTAAAAAGATATATGATACTAGTACAGTACCAATCTGAATGAAATACAAAGCCTGCGTGATTGTTTAAGATCAAGATTATATATACAAAGTCTGGTATCATCTGGCACTTTAAAACAACATTTCCGCCTTTCTTTACAAGTTTCAAGAAATCTTAGATGCGTTGCTGATACATTGAAAGATTTTGATGGATTTTATAGTAATACATGTGATGAGAAAAGTCCATCACTTAAAACAATTTATAAAAACTTTAACTTAAATACATTGCAAAAACAAGGCTACTAAAAAAGGATGTATGATGCACCTGCTCAATTCTAGTACCCCTCCATTGTAACATTTAGTCTTTGTTATGCAAAGCGCATTCCTAGCTGGTTGATCTTTCAGATGCTTTGTGAGTGCAGATAGAGCAGGCCATGTGTTGGGGGTGGAAACCCACTGATAAGGCATGTCAGCAATATTTTAAGTATGTACGTAGAATTGTTACTTTAGATCGCTTGATCTATGCGTTTCATTCAGATTGTAAATTTACATCCAGCTAAGGATGAGCTGATTTAAGTATTACACTTGTGTTACTACAATAGAACCTTGTTTGTGTGGACATTTTCCTTTAAAGAATGCACCTGCTATTATTTTTTTGACGTTTAATCAGAAAAAATAGTAAATTAATTTAAGAGCAAGTTAACGAAACAGGAAAAAAAATTGTGTCCAGATTAACAAGGTTCAATACATCTATCACAATGTTGTAACCATTGTTGTGAAAAAAGTATTTTTGTATTTGGGAAACCATCTCGTGTTGTTAAATCTATTGTGTTAACAGTTTAGGTCAAAGTAAGGAAATAGATTTGTCGTTTTAAAAACTATGTATGGTCAAGCTCCTATATTTGGTGAAGAAAGAATTTTCCTGAAATTCTGTTTGTATTGAAGTGCAAGTTTATTATTTTCCATTTTAATTAGGTTAGATGAAACTTCTAATTATTTGCTATTACAGCATTTACTTTAACCATATGTATTTTCCTTCACTTTTATTTCTCCTTAAGTGATTGTCGAATTGTTGTTGCTTTTTTTCTATTTAACGAATCTCAAATATACCAAAGTTTCTCACTGCATTGACCTATTAATCTTCAATTATACAAAATAATGAAGTGATCTTTTTTAGAAACTTAAGTCTTAACCATATTATTAAGCCTTCACTACGAATCTACAGTAAAAAAAACGATTGGTTGTTGTAGCCCTCATTAATCCCTCACCACTATCACTAGAGGGGACTAGAAGTTTACACTCTGTCAGTCAGTCTGTTAGTGTGTCAAATTGTCTGTCAGTCAGTCTGTTAGTGTGTCAAATTGTCTGTCAGTCAGTCTGTTAGTGTGTCAAACTGTCCAGGGCGTACCTATCATATACATTGCTCTTTTTCACCTACAATTGCCAAATTTTGTATTTGAGTACCTCATTGCATGGCAGAGTGTTGCATACCAAAATCTTGTGCCCAATTATATGCAGAGTTATCGCCCTTTATTTACCATGCATTACCTTGTCTGGGGCATTGTTCATGCAATGTCACATATAATGCCAAATATTTAAATACTGCACTTAAATAGGGTCTTGTGCTCCACTCTCCACAGAGTTATGGCCCTTTGTCCATTTTTGTCCAGAAATGGGTTTTATGGATTGTTCACAATACAATGATCTGCATTATTTAAATGGTGAGACAATATTCTCCATTATAGATGATCAGAAATATTTTGTTGCTCTATAAAAAAAGGTTTGTTTTTAATTATTTACCTTCATTCAGTAATGCTGAACCTAAATCATTGTTACATTTTACTATCCAGTCACAAATTGAAATATCCATTGATGAGATTACAAAAAGTGGACCAGAATCATGAAATGTTTGTAACATCATTTGAGATTTTTTATGAATCTGGAATCTGTTTGGTGATTTGATTTTCCTTTCAAATTTTGATTTGTATGTGCAGTGGATATCGGTAAAAACCTGCCATAAGAAAAGTGTTCAGCAATTAATGTGTTGAGAATTTCTCAATTTAATGAAGTTTTTGAAAACTGCTAAGTTATAAGTTAATTCCATTTAAGCAAATGTTTTTCTGAAAAATCAATACGTATATACATGTAATAAAAAATTAATCTTTAATGTATTTCAGAATGCAGGAAAAATAAAGGTTGTCTAGGTAAGAGTCTAAAAGTATTATTGCTGAAAGAAATCATGTGCAATTTCCACTGTATCTTGATGTCCTAACTGCGAGCAGACCAATTGAATTACAATTTGGTTTCAGTTTTGGTACATCTTATTAGTAAAGCAGATCCTTATTTTACAAATTTGATAGAAGGGAGGTAACTCCTTAACAATTTTTGTATTTGAGCAATAAATAGGCTCATTACAAAATAACAGATTATAAGCAAGTTAAAATTATGTGTTGATGACAGTTGTAGTTTCATTGTGTAATCATTAACTATTGTTCCCCCATCAAAGTAATCGTCATACAGTAGCATACTCAGTGTTCTATATCATCCTTGTAAGTTTGTCGAAACATACTACTCCCTGGAGCAGAAACACAAACTGATAGGTCAAACACAAACTGATAGGGCACAACATTTAAACGGGAAAAGTGTGAAGCTTTCGCACAAGAAGTTGTAGTAGAGCAAATGTATTGTATCAATTTTGTTTAGCAGGTCTTCAATTATCATATTCTTAACCATTTTCATTCCATATGAAGGAACTAGTAATTACAAAATTTATTTAGATCATTCAAACTGAATCTAAGTGGAATCTTTCAGGGAATTTTAAGTTCACACCAAAGCTGTAATGATAAAACAGATTTTGAGACAATTTTAATTTTATTTTCCTTTTTGTGAGTAGAGAAATTGAAGCCTGCATCAGCCCTATGTGGTCAGCGGGGCTTAAGAACTGTCTGTTCTATTTATCCTGCTTTTAAGCCTATAAATAAATGTACTCATATGTATACAATGCTGTAGATTGGAGAATGTGCATGTCAGCTATATTTTTCTGATTCTCTAAGAAATAGATTTTTCATGGCTACGAGCTTCACGCAACATCAGACAATATTTCCATTATATGGTGAAAGTGCTGGAGATGTATGAGTGGTAATGATTATAAGTGATTTGTGTCATTTTAAGACGGACGTCTTATAAACTTTGTACAGTTTTCCTTTTTTTATGAAAATAAAAAGAGAAATAAAATTATTTCATTACACATATTTTGTTTTGTATATATGTTTGTGGTGTTTAAGTAAACATGGGCATTTTGAAATCTGTGCAAGATCCTACCCCAGAGTAAATCAGACAGATCCATAGTACCAGCTAGTATCTGGCTTTGTACCTCTCGACCACCACCAAAAGGGACTACAATATGTATAAGGCTATACTCTCCATCCATATGTCACTTTGTTCAGGTCAAATCTGGCACCCTCTGTCCTCTTTAATTGGCACAACTTGTATAGGAGTACTTCCTGTGATGGCCGAGTGTCCCATACTGAAATCGGCTCTTGTGTCTCGCTATATGCAGAGTTACAGCCCTTTGTTCACCATGTATGATATTGTTTGACACATATTTCCTGTTCAGGCAGCTGCTCAATTTTGTATTGAAACAATTGATTATAGGGATAGTGGGTCTCGTGCCGAGCTATATTCAGAGTTATGGCTCTTTGTTCATTTCTATTATATACTCCCCAAAAAAGGACTCGTGAAGATATGTACTGGCAAGTTACCAGTAGTAAGTTCAAAGGTCAAGGTCACATTAAAGTCCAAGGTTAATTTCATTGTGTAGACCATAACTTCTGACCGCTGATGATGGCTCTATCAAATTTTCTAGATGCATGTAGGATGGCAAGGCTGTGTGTCCACTTAGGTGAATGTCTCATACAGATCAAAGGTCGTATTGTTTGTCATCTGACACATAACATCCAGTAGTTAATATGTGTTCTTGCACCTGCACACTTTATTCCAGTCATGGTGACGTTTTCTGGGAGCATAATCCGTCAGTTTTACTGAATTTCTTGTTGGTTTTTCTCAAAAGATTGTCCTATTGGGGGCTTTGAAATTAAACAAGAACAAAATAGTACTTGCAAACATTAACACGAAAAAAGATCTTTTAAATTTACAAGCATGTAAACAGTTAGCTTCTCTATGAGTATTGTAAAGAATACATTTATGCACATTTCTAAGGAACACGGTTGTAACAGGAACGAGCTGAGTGGATTTTGACCTTTGCACTGAGATTATTAGTGCATGCTATAGCGAAATGCTGTTTTCGATGCAACTAGAAAGTTAAATATCATTTTGGCTATCGTAGTTTGTACAATTTAAGGTCATTATTTCGATTGGCACAACTTATTTATTAATCCAAGCGACATTGGCACAGGGAGATTCAAAGTTATTCTAACTCTTACAATTGGAAAGTTGTTTGAAATGTTATACAAATGAAGACTTAATAAAGTATGATAATGTGTCCGAGACTGGTTAAGTAATAACATCAGCAGAATGAGGAAGATACCAAGACAACGTTATGTATTCCAATGTGACGACCAAGAGAAAACCATAGATTATGCAAAAAAAAAACACTACGTCTCGGCCAATTCATCTGTCCTTAGGAGCTGTTCTTTATTTGTGCATGCCACTCAAGGTAAAGAGAATTGTTTTACTTACTGAACCCTGCATATGTGTTCTAGACCACATTTGAGACTACAATATAGGTTTCAGTGATAGTTTTTGGGAAAAAAAGCCATGAATTGTCAGCGAATTATCATCTAATGGGAAGATTTATCTTAAGATATATAATAACATACAATCTTCAACTATTTCTTTCGTTTTTTCTTGTTCACACATATCGCTGGTACTTGTTTTAGGAACTTCCCTGGTTTCATGAGCACCTCCTGTCTACAAACACGTACGAATGACAGTTTGATGGAATTTCAATTTGAAAGTGTCGCTTGAAGAATTTTTATTTTTATTTCAAGCATCAATCATAACTATGTATTGTATTGTATTGTATTGTACTATCGGTTCGGGGTCTACGTGGGGCAGTCGCCAGGTACTGGCTGCAGGTCGGTGGGTTTTCTCTGGGTACTCGTAAAACACAAAGTGTCGCAAAACTGAGCCTAAGGCGAAGTTATACGAAAAAGCTATTCCTGGTTGTTAATTTCATTGTCAATATCACTTAACAAAAAACTAGTTCGACCACATTTCCACTTTTCGCCAAAATATATGACGGTAGACGATGAAACGTGGCCGTACTCAAATGATGACAAAACCACGCAATGCTTTGCTATTTTGGCTGGTTATTGCATAATTTCGTGATTTTAACTTGGTCTCTACAGCTGACTTGCGCAAAGAAGTATATTTCACATAAATATGAGGATTTTAACAAAGAATCAATCTAATTAAAATCATATCCTACACCGATTGGGGAGCGCTGATCTCATTGGAATTTAGGATATGATCTAAATCAGATTGGAAAAGTTATAGAGGTCGATCTGATCCTTTGAAAACACCGTTAATGATCTGGATTTTGTTCGGTTCTTCATATAATATCCACGTCGGTTCTCGTTTATTTACGCTGTATGCCGTACAGTTTATAATAAAATCCCCGAATGATATAAATATATTATTTACAAGTAACTGAATACATAGATATTTTTTAAGTTCCAATAATGCACACCTGTCAATACTATGTCAATTAAGGGTATATGCTACCTTTTCTAAAAATATATATATGTTTAGTTAGAGTTATCTCCCTTACTAACTTTTCTTCCTTTTGGGTGTTTGTTTTCATGGACTTTGATTTGACTTTTTGTAAATGAAACCTTTTCGTGGACAAACCCTAAAGGATGTTAAAGCAGGTCTTGAAAGTACTTGACAAAGCTCGCCAGAAAGCAACATCGGATCACTACCCCCGTCTCAAATTCTCAAAATTTTAACGGATTACAATCAAGATGGGTACCCATGGAGAGAGGTATTTTACAAGGGAGCGCATTATCGGCGAAAATGTATTTAGTTTTTATTAATATGTTGCTGAAAAATATTGAACAGAGTGGCAAGGGATCAATGATCATTGA
>JAUMHH010109530.1:9177-21421 GCA_032359455.1 Chlamys rubida
CAGTAAGGGATATGTATTACCAGACAATATTTCCAGTAAGGGATATGTATTACCAGACAATATTTCCAGTAAGTGATGTGTATTGCCAGACAATATTTCCAGTAAGTGATATGTATTACCAGACAATACGTCACTTTAGATACATGTTTTGCAAACGATATATAAAGTAAGAGGCATGAAGACAATTTTTCGATATTATTTTAATTGCTAAATACGTTTATGGAATATGACTTAAAATCATATTAGAGACATGTTTTGCAGACAATATGTCAATTAAGAGACATGTAGGCACTTTGTCAATTTAGATACATATAGACAATTTATCAAGTTAAAAAAATAAACAATATGTTAAGTTAGAGACATATAGACAATATGTTAAGTTAGAGACACGTTTTGCAGATAATATGTATATTACAGACAGTGTTGTAAATAGTATGTCCATAGTTTCACTAAAGAGACATGTAAGTTGTAACGTTACACAAAAAACGGTCTCTAATTACAAAATATCCCTTGTTTACTTATTTGCATACAATATGTGAAGGTTTGTTTCAACTTTTTGTTTAACCAGATGGAAACTACATGGTTTACTACGACGAAAGTGGCAATGCCACTGAAGGCGATATGGCAGTTCTTGTTTCCCCGACTTTTGAAACCAGCATGGCCAGCAAGCTAACCTTCCTCTTCCACAGTGCAGGCCGTAATACAATGACCGTCAAAGCTAACGATACTTTACTCGATCCTGTTTCAAATATGGAAAGTAAATGGATATACAAGTGCATGGACTTACCAGCTAATGTTACGGTCTCGCTGAGCTTCACAGCTACCCAAGGGCCATACAATGACAGCCACATTGCAGTGAAGGATGTGGCAGTAGAGTCGGGCAGTTGTCCAGGTAAGGTATACATGTAGAGTATATTTACAGGTAAGTCAATTATATATACTAATACAGGTGTACTATTCCTAAGTTGTATGTCTAGTTTTCCACAATTACTCCGGAATTAAATCACAAAAGTTTTTGTAAGTAAAACATTTCACTTACGCAAAGTAGAAAATTTCGCTGCAGTAAAGTTTAGAATTTCACTACAGTAAAGTTCAAAAACTAAATGAAGTTCCCTTAAGGTTCCGTATTTTACAAGCAAACGACTAAGGAATTCCATTGACATTTTGTCAAGATAATTCCATTGATCTCTTGTTGTTAAAATAGTAACCTACCCTTAACACTGATTTTAATTCAACTATTGTGTGGCCGGGCCAGGCCATTGTTTTGAGGTCAAGGTACATTGCAATGAGTAATCCTGACCCCGATACTTTTTGAAATGTGCGGTCTACATCAATATATCATGAAAAATAAATACAAGTTGAGTAATAAAGCCCTATTGGCATTGTAATTTGTATAAGGTCCTGGAAGCTGTACCTTTAATGAGCCAGGGGATTGTGGTTACCTCTCCTTGTTCGACCCAAATATGGCAATGATGGAGTGGAGAAAGATAGAAGATGCCACGATGTCCTCTACAGGTAAGTAAACACAAATTGGTCTACCCTGAGCGCAAGGGTCCTTTGGCAAATCAACCCAGGCGGAGTTTAAAATGGTCTGGGTGGGTGTTGCAGTATCTGTGTTGTTGCATTCACGTGAGGTGGCACAATACATGATACCGTTGTAAGCACGATTCCACTACAAACACAATACAATACATACTCAGCACACACGCAGGCATACACACAAAGGGAGGTATTAGCCAAGTGGCATAGGACTTGTAGTTAGTGCATAAGGCAGCTCCTGATAATTCCTAAACAAATACTGATAAATGTATTTGCTTATTGTATTGATTGTATTAATTATATATCTATGTACAGTAAGGCGCTTTAAAGTGGCTTATTCTAGCTAGATAGGGCACAATATCAAATGTTGTTTCTAATTATATATTTTTATAGAATTCAACCGCTAAATCTCTTTAATCTTTTTAAATCCACGACTGAATTAAGGAACCAGTGTGCAAGGATATATGAATGAGACTTTTAAATGAATAGTTGATGCTAATTTAAAACCTCTTCAATGCAATCCCATAGATGCGTACTTCAAACCTCAGAGAAATATTTTCTAAAACCCATACAGATCATTTAGCGATATTAAATCATCTTCTGAAATTTCTTTAACTTTATTTCTAAAAGTCAGACCGTAACAGTTACACTCTCGCCATATTTTTTTTTTGATTTTGGGAATTTGTAAATGGTGGATGATAATGATGAATTACCACTAAATTATCTAATATTGCTCAAATAAATAGGTTCTGAGAAATGAAGATAACAAACATCCCCAGCAAACGGTCGCTGTATGTTAACTATACAACATAAACACAACATATAAAGTGTACACTTATAAAACCATAGGATAGGGTTCTGAAAAATGAAACAATTATAAGACGAAGAAGTAGTAAGGAAAAGCGTTCAGCAGCAAATTAGATTTATGCTGAACCAAAACACGAAATGAAAAACTGAATCAGACATAAATAATTATTGACTGCTCAAAAGTAGCTGTTGTGTGAGGAGATTGTAAATACCCCATGTTTTGTTTGTTATGTATGGCAGAGGTGATATAAGTTTATGATATTACCATTGGGATAATACCTCCTCCAGTCCGGTATCAAACTTCGGGGTCTTCGTCCGCTATGGCTGATATCGCATTCTTCTGGCTTATAAGAATATAATATCAAAATAGTGTTAATGTATTTCTGTTACATTGCATTGTAATCATTTTTGTGCACTTTTGCGTTTTCAGGAGGTATATTTGCGAGTCATCAGTATAACGGCAGAGGAGAGTATTACGACGGTTTTACATCTTGGCTCCTCTCGCCATTCTTCGTCTCCCATCATCTCTCTAGCGTGACATTTCACGTTACTAAACGTGGAGGGTCTCGACTTGTTGTCGGCCTCATTAACGGCAGCGATATTTTGAATGACCAAAATCTAACGAATGTATTACATACGCACAATACAAACCGATCCTACTCAATAGTAAGGCCACTGTTAGTTATAGAGAAGTCTGACATGTCCAACAGCTGGAGGAGGTACTGTGTTGACGTCAGCAGAGCCCAGAATCACAACATAAGCTTTGTGCTTATCCATGAAGGTGTAGATTATAACCAGGTGGCAGAGGCTTTCGTGTATGTGGGTGACATTGAAATGGGAGAAGGAAGCTGTCCGAGTGAGTACATTCTATAATATCTGTAATATTCAACTATTGAAACTGACAAATTGATCATATAATAAAAAAATTAAAGAAAAAAATTCAAGGTTCTTTAATTAAAATCATGCTATAAATTAACATTCTACCTCACAGTTTCTAGAACAGTTCAGTCTAATCTGTGTTAAGTATTTCAGTGTACCAACCATACCAAAAGTTGCTATTAAAGCATACCTTTTTTAAATTCTTTTTTTTTTTCATTATTATATTCTGACTGTACAGTTGGTAATGTTCACGGTGATTGATTCTTGCTTTATTCGTTATTACCTAATATATACCTCAAAATTAAATTATAGCCACAGGCAGAATTTATCGTAGCAGGGAGTTTATTGTTTTTTAAATATTATATATATATATAAATAATATGAAATAAAAAAAAAATGTAATGTAAGTGTTTTTCTGTATCTCGATAAGAAGGTGGATTGCTCCGAAAATTTGACAACTTCAAATATTTCTACAATGCTGGACTTACTTCCTTGCTCAATATATATAACTTACCCGTTACCTAGCCAGGTATATCATCCACTCTTTTCAGTGTTAAACTAATTATATGTATATTTCAGTGGGGAAAGATATGTTCTTCCGATTAAATTGTGTCAAACAGAAGATTTTAATATTGTAGAGAGTCTTGAGACTTGCGACTGGGAGGCGCCTCACACATGTGGTATTAGCTATGACGCTAATGACGTCTGTCCAGATGATACAGATTACCGTTGGCAGCTCGCACGTTACAGTGATGGTCAGTTATACTTAAGGGACGCTACATAGTCAGAGTCAGCAGGAGCGGGTGTCCATCAATTCTTTTCAAAGTCAAATATATAAAGTAATTTTAATTTCAGCGAAGTTTAATTTTACTTGCGTATTATGAACAAGTTTTGTTAAAAAAGATATTTGGGAAAAAAATCAAGGAATGATTGTCATAGGCAAACAATTGATTTCCACCTGTAAAACAGTAAAGAGACCGTGATATTAATAATAATAAAATATATCACATTCTTTCACCTTCCTATGCAAATCATCAATGGCAATTATATTCCTCAAATATCGTTTGGAATTAATTGCTAAAACAAACATAAAATGCTCTTTATGTTGGTTGTTGTTCTTTCGCATGTCTGTTTGGTTGTTTGGGGTTTAACTCCCCGCAACAACCAGAGACATTTAAGAACGACTGCCTAGAGAGACATCACCAGAAAGGGGCAGTTATTGGAATATCCTCTTAGAAGACACGGAGTAAAATCCCCGATACTGCAGAGGCCCACATTAGTCGCCTCTTGCGATCATGCAGGGGGATACAGTAGACATTTTCTTTCCCCGAACCTGTACGGTGATTGGGCATGACAACCAGGTTCAAGCTTCTGCATGTTATTTTATACTTTTACATTATAACATTCAAAATGACAATTTTAAATATTTCAAAACTTCTCTTGATGCTGCTTTTAGTGTTTAGTGCATGCATTACAGTAAAAGGAAACAAAACCCAAATAAACGTTGTAAAGCCAGTTATTTCATACTCGTATCAATACAATAAAATATATCAGGAAAGTTCTGTCTCACATAACGACTGAAGCGAGATGGTACGGATGATCTGCTGCAGTGATTACATAAACAAATTCTTCTGTATTAATCAATGGCTGGCATATATTTTCTCTCTCAGATTTTCCCTATATATTTGACTATTTTTCTCTTATTTTCTCACTTACAGAATACATATTGATAGCTGATTCATCTTACGGTCACCCCTGGGATACCGCCGCTGTCAACTTGCAGTCTGACGGATCCGGTCAATACGTACATTTCCAGTACAGATTCCGTAGTAACCAGTCAACATATATAAATGTGACATATGGCACCTATGAGGCTGTCATTTCAAATTTATTCTATGTTGACAACTTCCAAGAATACTGCTTCATGGTTCCAAGCATGAATCAAAGCCAAGGACATCAACTCTGGATTGCAACTCAGAGAGGCCTAGGTCCAGAATCAGATGTCGGCGTAAAAGATATCGGTTTGTCGGACACTCCATGCCCAGGTAAAATTTCAGTTATCTTAATCTGTTATCAAATTACCAGGCCAACATCAAATTACCAGGCCAACATCAAATTATCAATAATGTTCAATGGTCAGATTTACCATAAATGTTTTTTCTTCAGTTTATTAAACAAGCTTCTAGGTATTTGTGTCAAAGAATTTCAAAATAAAGGTGTGTCTATTAAGCACTGAGTGATTGAACATGTTTTGCCAAGAGCAATTGTAAAGGTGAGTGATACAAGCCTGGCATAGAAATATGTCAATGACTGAAATACTTGAATCGAGTCTTTTTTATTGATGATTTCTCCAATACCGGTTTTTAATTCCTAAATTTGGTAAAGATAACGATATGTTTTTAAGATTGATCCTGTTAATTAAAAATGTACATTGAATTATTTGAAGTGTTATTATCCTATTAATCCTACTCTATCCACCTTGGATATTTTGTTGATCAGATAATATGTAGTGCTTTTAGCCTGGATGACATCGACCTGCTGTGGCTGTTTTCTCTGACTTTACGATACAATAAATCACCTATGTATCGAAGTGTGACTTTATGAATGATAGGCACAACTTGTATACCTTTCGCTTTTGCTTTTGTCTATGACCTTCAGTCAAGGTCTCTTCACATGGTTACAATGAAGATAATGTCGTCCTTGATGTCAATGTTGAAATGTTGAAAACATCTGCCATTTTAGCGATAGTTGTAGTAAATTAAAATCAACATAACTATGCTATTATTTTGTACATTTGATTTTCGTAGGACACCTTGTTTTTTTTAAAAAGTCCTTGGCTTGAATTATCGAAAATGATTCGTAGTTATCAATTTGATAAGCTTTTCTAACGTATTGTAATAATTTATGACATCATTTCAGAGGTGTCAGCAAACTGTACCTTTGAGGAATCATGTGGCTATGTCATGGACAAAGGATGGGTAATAAAACAAGACCGACCGACGCAAGGTGAGTGCACATGCTAGTATTAAGTCATGTATTGCCAACTGGAAAGCATTCATTTAATGTTCAGGTGGCAATTGTCGTGTAATGATATTAAAGGAAGGATGCCTATAAGGCCCTTTTTTGGGCCCCGGTATATTCGGATTTTCACCCTCTTAATTTGTTCAAATATGTCCCATTGTATCGCATGCGCAAATACTAAGGTAAAAGTTTGACAAAGGTTTCGTGGCTACTATCGACACTTCCGTGAAACAAAATCCATCACTACCATGCCATCTGCATCCTACTTTGAAAGTGTTAGTAATTTTGGGGGGGTTTTTTGGGCTTCAAGAAACCCCCACCCTGAGAAATTTCTTTAAAAATCATCGCGAAAAGCATGAAACTAACATCAACACTAACATATCCATATAAACACCCCAAAACGTATATTTTCTTTTAGATGTTAACAGGTGGTGGCGTGTGTACCAACTATTAATCTTAACCCCTTAAACGTGTTACGTGATTTTGGACACTTCAATTAAGGTCCAAATATTGCTGTAACAAATATTTAGTTCCCTGGGGCCAAGAGAATACAAAAGTGTCAATAAAACTGAAATTCGAACTCAAAATCGATACAACTATAACTAAATATGAATAAAGGACAGACAGGTGAACATCAACGACATTCGCCATGTAAGTCTAGGTCCAATTAAAGTAATGTCTTGTCCTCGTATCGAGAACTCGGGTTTTGACAACATAATCTCAAGGCACTATTATGAACATAATCAAAATCATCAACCTTCAAATCACACAACAACCTAGCATAGTTCGTAAGGTAAGCGTAATACGTATTTAAATACAGAGAGCATATGAAATGAAACGCATTGCATAATATCCATGTCAATCACAGGCAAAATAGTCATCATTTAGACGACTCGGAAAATAATCAGAACTGAGATTACTTTTATATTACTAGAAAAGATATAACTGTTAGCTTGACATAACTCATATCAAATCATTTAAGAGCTGAAATTGTCAATAGTAGGTGTACCATAATTCACTCTTACTATTCAATGAAAAATATGCCAACCAAATAATTATTAAACGTTTTTCTCTAGTGGAACAATATACTTAAACGTACATATGTTTGGTGGTAGTCGTATTTTGGCGCTTTTCGCAATTTAAATATTTCGCTAAATTAGGATTGCGCTTATCGACCAGTACAACGCCTGTGCTTTACGACGTTTAAAAACAGATGGCAGTAAAATCGATAAGGTTGTATAAGTCTATGTCAAGATCAATACCCTTTCAAATCGATTCTTCATCAAGACGTGATTTTTTTTTTTTTTTACAGAACATTATCTTTCTATCCATACGACATTTTCTCCGGACCAGTATCGCTCTGTGCTGTCTCCGACTGTGGTGACCAGTACCTCTTCCTGCGTGGCGTTCATGTACCTTATGAAACTTTCTGTAGTTAATACCACGAGCTACATCAAGGTTAACTGGTTTAACCTTTTATATGGTGTACTAATGCCAATGGAAGCTATGACGATCACATATCCCTCCAACGGCTGGTTAGAGCGTCGGGTCAATGTTCCTGTACCCATATTCAAGTTCCAGTTCCAGGCCCTTGCCGACACTATTGTAGAGTATGGAATAGACAACATACGGGTCACAGAAGGCAGCTGTCAGCCTGTTGGTAAGTCATTTTGAATATATATAGCAATAAAGTTGACATTTAGTTTAGATTAGTCATGCTAAGCGTCCCATTTACAATTAAGTTCATTTATTGGTTGTATGTACTATATGGGTGTGTTTATGTTCTGGCGGCGGTATGATGGTCCATTTGCTTCATTGCGATGGCGCACTCTCCACTGAAATACCCTGTCTATCGCACCTAGCATACCTTTCCACCCGGTCGAATTATACTGACAACGAATCAAACACTTTTTGCGATAAAAGTAGCTTTTAATTGTATGTATTGTAATTGGATATATTTTGTGGTAAGAATATAATTTAAAAAAGTATTATTTGTTTTACATTTTCGAATTATACATTCCTCATTGACATGCTAACATAACTGTATATTTATTCCACCTCATTTCGTGTAACTAAATGTAACTAAATTTATTTTTGCCCGACATTTATTAGTTAAGAGATCAAAATAATCCATTATTCAGTGTTGTTCCTTTTGCACGTAAAGAGAACACCTGTCAGATGATCAGACAATTTTTGCTTCGCCAGAACGGGTCGTTGCCACGATGTCGTCTTGCAAATAACGGGTTGTCTATATTTACATATTATATTTTAGGACAGTATTGTACATGCATAATGTTACTTAGACACGTCATGGTGGGACAAGGTAATTCCAATAGCTTATGTTGTTGACCAATGAAATTATATTTAATCGCCAACTTGGTTGAGAACTTCCGTTAAATGATGGAGGGATGTTGGAATGATTTTTTTATTCAAAGTCCATACAGAACCAAGATTAAGCTGTGTTACTAGAGGTCATAAGAATAAATATCAATTCAAAGCAAACGTAGAAAGACAGGCAAAGGTATATTTTGTAACATGTGGTGCAATTTGAAATGCGAAATAAATACACTGTTTTCCTTTTAAACGAAAACATCCGTATATGGCGATATAGAAGTGGTCGTATTGTTTGCTTCCAGTTTGCAGCGACAATCTATTCTCCTGTGGTAGCGATGATATGTGCATCGCTATGGAACATGTGTGTGACGGTATAGAACACTGTCCTAACGGAGCGGATGAGAATCGATGTGGTATGTACAAAAAAAGTGTAAGAAACACAAATAGATAGAGTAAATAATTCGCAATTGTCACTATTTATGTTAATGGTTCTTTGCAGATATTGTTAATGATGATGATGAGCTGACAAACACCGACTGTAATATATTATAGCACTTAGTGTATATTTAAGTGTATATTCAATCGATTATTGAATGCTAATGGTTCACGAAATTATACGTATTCTCGAATATATTCTCATCAAACTAATGTACACCATATCAGCTTCTGTCTGTGGCTTCATTTTCTGTTAGACCAAAACAACAACTTTTGTTTGTTTTCGGTTACCCTCCCTGTCCTAATTTTGGCAATTTTTAAAGAAGCACTGCTGAATACAAAATCACTCTTTTATGTAAGCATTAAACAAAATGAAAATTAAATACTTACCTGCCTTCCCCTATTTGTTTCAGACATGTAACAGAAAACAAACGTTTTATTTATTTTAAAAAAACTGTTTGCCTCACTTGATTGATAAAAGTATTTATATATTCATTATATGATTTAAATAGATAATATGTTTTATCCAAACGTTGATGTGTATTGTAACAGATTCGTTGGTAGCTGATAGTTTCAACTGTTCCTTTGAAACTCCGAACAAGTGTGGATACCGGACCTTCAAGAGTGAAATTTCCCAAACAAGTATATGTGACCACACCAGTGGAGATGGCTCAGGTACGTATATCACAAATAATAGTCCTATCGCTTACTGCAGAGGTAATTCTGTAAGAAAAGTCTGGTCTATCTCGGTAAAGTACGTTAGAAACGACTTCTCTTCAACTCAGGTCCGTCTGTATAAACAATTGTACCTCATACCCAAGCATGTCTGCTACAAACGTATTTCTTTTTAAAATTTTCGCTCTTGCTGTTTTCAGTGTAGTTACTGAGCATTTTTGTCTGCTTGTAGGGTTTGGTATGCTACTTTCCTATGACGTAGCCCCAACGGACACGAATGGATTCACTCTACAGCACATGGAAAGTCCCCCAGTCAATGTAGACACACACAGCTGTCTTACATTCTACGTCCTCGGTAAAAATGACATTCCCCTGCGTGCGAGCATCAAATACAGTGATGGTGGCATGCATCGGATCGGGGATTGCATTTCCCATGGCGGAGAGGAGCAGGGCTGGTATCGACAATTGCTGGATATTCCTCCGGGAAACTATAGTCTTGTTTTTGAGGCAGGAGATTACTTTTTGACGGTATCTTTTGCGACGTGCCTTGACGATGTAAGCGTGATACATGGCAAATCGTGTGACAATGTTGGTGAGTTATAAACCTCAACATTGATTAACATGAATTTACATTCCTCTAGATTGGGTAGCATAGGTTATGTCCTTTTACAAAAGGTGACCTGAATTATCTCCCTTTAAAATCAAGGACATGAATGAATTTCCTATAGAAGGAGCGACTAACGTACCTACCTCTAAGATACGGATCATGATAACCGAGAGTGGTTAAGGCATCTGGATGTCTATGATCACTAGCCCTCCACCACTGGGTCACGGGTTGGAACGGTTTCAGGTACTGGCTGCAGGTCGGTGGGGCTATTTTAGCGCCCTTATATAACTATAGCTGCTAATAGCAAACACAAAAGACAGTCATTCCAAACCCTCTACGGTAGGTAACGCTAGTTATTTTTCTACGATACTAGTTGGTGACCTAAATGATCCTCCTACAGCAACATGACATGACTGAATTTTTCAACAATTACTGATCTGAGGTATCTCCCTGAATATAGGGGAACATTGGTTTTCTCCATCTACAGTATGTGACCTGAGGGGTTTTTTCCCCTATAGCAGGTGATCTTAGTTATTTCCCGCTTCGTAGGGTGATCAGAGTTAGAGTTGATCAGAGTTAGAGTTGATCAGAGTTAGTGTACTCTTCAGTTAGTGACCTGAGTTGCCTCCCTCTGCAGTTTTTGACCTTAGGTATCTCCCTCCACAGCTGGTGACCAGAGTTATCGCCCTCTACAGTGGATGATCTGAATTGCGCTCCTATCCCCCTATGTATTTGATAATAATGAAGAGTTATTTCTCTCTAGCGTAGGTGACAAAAGTGTAATGAAGAAATCTTCATGATGGTATTTCGGTTGAATCGGATCATTAGGCCCATTCAATAATATTCTTTCGTCTGCTGTTAATGATGCACGGACGTTTTCGGCACAAAGAAACTGTATTATTATACTATTCCATCACAGAATTATGAGAGAAGATGTACATAGTTCACTAATAGTATAGATTGGTGTGTGAAGCATACTACGCCGTTTACTGTGTATTACTATACTCTTGCATCACAGAATTGTTAGCGAAGATTTACGGAAATCACTGATAGTATAGATTGGTGTGTGAACCATACTACGCCGTTTACTGTTTTGTTTACAGGGTGTGACCACAACGAGTTCCTGTGTTATAACTCTTCAGTGTGTATCCCTGACCACCTTCGATGCAACTCGTACAATGACTGTCCCGACGGCGAGGATGAGCACGGCTGTGGTAGGATGTTTTATCCTCGTAGAATTAATACTAGCTATGGCAACTCTTGTCTCCTGAAGTAGACAGTCTACCAGGCAATTTCTATGTCGTTAACATTACAAATATATTTAGACGCTCATAACGTTTTTCCTCTATTATTTTTCCCATTGGACTGTTGATTGAAATTAAAATATCTTACAAACGTCAGGATTTGCTTTTATAAACTATGAGAAAATGCATACATATTTGTGTTATTTGGTATATAATTTCAATTGACAAAGAAAACATACTTAAATATATTTGCAAGCATTTAAATAGTGGTATTAAGATGTATGTTCTCAACATGCATGTTGGATATCGTGTTATACATTATTTACGAGTTTTTTAAATGATTTGCATTAATCTATTTATGTCTATATTTGTCAACTTACATACTTTATGAATTTCTTTATTGATTTTCAGATCTTAACGTAACTTGTAGCTTTGATGATGATATGTGTGGTTACAACAACGACACAAACAACGGTTACCATTGGCAGTGGACACCTTCACTGTCGTACTGGGGCATCACTCTGGATAGCGGTAAAACACTCACTGTCGTACTGGGGCATCACTCTGGATAGCGGTAAAACACTCACTGTCGTACTGGGGCATCACTCTGGATAGCGGTAAAACACTCACTGTCGTACTGGGGCATCACTCTGGATAGCGGTAAAACACTCACTGTCGTACTGGGGCATCACTCTGGATAGCG
>JAUMHH010109641.1:0-21421 GCA_032359455.1 Chlamys rubida
ATTGTTATAACAGAGACGTATATATTGTAATATACACGCCTCTGTTATAACTTACTGATTGTTATAACAGAGACGTACATATTGTAATATACACGCCTCTGTTATAACTTACTGATTGTTATAACAGAGACGTATATATTGTAATATACACGCCTCTGTTATAAGTTACTGATTGAATTATTACCGAGTATGATTTTGTTTGTTTGTTTTTGTTTCTGTTTTTCCTTTGTTTTACTGAGGTGTCATTTTTCTTTCTAGTTTCTATCATTTAACATTGGAGTACATACTTGCCAACCCTCCTTCTTTAGGAGGGACACTCCCGATTGTGGGCCCTCATATTTAACATCTTATCCAGGGAATTTGCTAAACGATTCCTATATTCTAAGATCTATTGATTTCATCTGAAAAAAAACCCCAATCCAAAATATGTCATTTTAAAGGGTGATTTAATAACTAGGGGTATATATACACGTTTTATGTATGTTATATATATGGGGGTATACCAATTAACAGACTCTGTAAAATTTGTTTAAAAGTGTAAGTTAGTCATTGTTTCTCTCGAATACAAAGTTCATGCTGGACTTATCACCCCTGATCACCAGTGTGGATTATCTTTCGGCCGTGTGGTCAAAAACTCGCAAATATTGGTTTGAGATTGTAAAACATACCTTTACATACAGACATCGGTGTTTACCTGCGATAGACGTTACGCGCGATGTTGGTGACACCTCCTCAAAACACACACGGCGCCCGCTAAAAGTATCGCTGTATTATTCAGTTTTCATAACTTGATGTCACATTATATATCACAGAAAACGTTTTTTTAAGTTTATTCGTCTTATGCTATTTATGAATAGTATAACGCAACATGGACAATTCTGTTTCACCTAAACCACCCCGAAAACGTCACAAAAACTCGGGGTACGACGTTTCAAAAAAAATATCTATAAATTCGCGCCAAAACTTCTCAAAACCGCTATGAACAGCATGTAACGCTTACCCAGCAGGAAGCTCGTATGAATCTATCGTGTTGACAGGAGGATATTGTCAAATATTTGAGATATATAAAGTTATATTTGTAATGTGTCTTTGTCAGAAATTATCATACAGAGATAATTATCAATCTGAAAGAACGTTTCCTTGTAAAAAAAGAAAAATTCCGAAAGTCCAGTAGTTGATTTTGACGTACATTTTGCATAAATTGAAAATTTGATGACGTATACTAGTAAATTGCGAAACATGAAATAAAATAATTTTGTCCTAATAAGCATGTGTCTTGACTGAAAAGAATGAAACACTTTTCACGTTTGTTATGGGATCAATAACGAACAAATCGCACTACACTTTTCAGTTTCCGTGAAATGTCCCACTTAGGCGACGTAGCGGGAATATCGTTGCGTAACAATTATAGAGTGTCAAACATCAGTAGAAATCGTGAGGTTATTTTTATTATTTGGATTTAAATTTCAGGCATCATTACAATTTCGAAACACTATGTGGATAAAGTCAATACTAATAAATAGAATTGTGGAATTATAGTCAAAACAGCATATATCTGACGGTGATACTTATTCTCTGTTGACGTACATATAGGCCTATGTACAGCAAAAAATTCAAAATGGGACAACCGACTCGTTCTGAAACGATGGAATCGATTTTGAGAATATAAGCCAGTTCACAACCCCACATCTATCTCCTCCTTCTAATCCCGGCCAACTTTTAAACTTTATTTATTTCACAACAATTATGAAAAAAGTGTATGAGCTCATGACAGATGTTGATCATTCTTCTTTTCCCGCACGGTAGCGTACAGGGGAGCCTCACAAAAGAATGCAAAATAGGATAAAACATCTATAAAGCAACGTAAAATATGATAAAAACGACGTCATTTTACGTTACACAAGGTGTCACCAACATCGCGCGTAACGTCAATGCATTTCTGCTGGTAATGTTTATATAGTGGGTTGCAGCGCAAATTGGGTTGCAGCGCAAATATAAATATATATGTATACTATGATCAATCACGAGACAAGACCCCACAAACGTTATGTTTTAACTCATTCACCCCTGAAGACACATTTTAACTCTTCCCATTCAAAGGTTGGATTAGTTCATTATGAAAGTTCAGGGGTGGATGAGTTCATTGGTATACGGAATAATGGTCAGGCTTTTATGTTTCTACAATGAAAGTGCGTCTGTACGATTAAACCACGTCACGTGACAGGGAGACACAATAATGTAGTTGAACTGGATTGGGTCGATCGTTAGCGGTCGATGTAGCTCAATCGGTAGATCGTCCGTTTAGAGTTCAGAGGGTCCCGGACTCGAACCTTGGTCCGGCCGTGTATTTATCTTATTCCTGTTACAATACCATATCCTGTTCTAGACCAAAGAGGTATTATTTGATGATTTGTGTTATATATTTCATCACTCGGTAAATGTGGGGAAAGAACAGCAGGCTCGCGAGGTCTAGTTACTTTCTGTCTGCAAAATTTAAATGGATAGTGGACGAAAAATAAAGTTTGGCACCGTTTGGAGGAAAGATAGTTTTACCTAGCCACGCAAATGGTATTCGCCTTTCGCAGGAACGGTTTCCTTAAAAAAATGTAATTTGTTTGACATTTTGCCTTTTCTCATCCTCGATATTCAAGGAGTTACGCTCACTTTCGCTCTCTGCGCTTCTGAAATATGTCATAGCAAAATCGAAGTCTTCGTGTTTAAAACACCCTGTTTAAGTTTTCAATATAAAGTAACCATTTTGTCAGTGGTACATTTGTGTACGAGAATATTAATTAACTTAGCCCTGCTTTGATCAAGTACAATGTGTATATGTCACCATACCAGTTTGCAGTTTAAAATACAAAGTTATAGTTTTTTGTCAGTGGTACGAGGTTCCATAATCAACTTAGCCCTACTTTAGTCAAGTACAATTCGTACATTGATCGTAACGGGACGGAAACGTCCACTAGATCGCGTTTGTCAAGTACAATACTTACAATGATCGTACCAGGACGGAAACGTCAACTAAATCGTTATTTTGTCTTCGTATCGAGCGAGATTAATTAAATTAAATGACAAGTTCGTTGGCTTTGTAATAGAACAAGGTATTTATTTTGGGATTCGGGTTTGTACGGAGCACAGGGACCTACGAATTGGTAACAGCTATTAAATGGACCTCAATGTGATCATTGGGGTGGCATTTTGACCGAAAGTTGATCTTAACCCATAAAACGTGTGAAATTACCCTGAACACTTTAGTTCAGGTCAAAATATAGCGGAAACAAATCATCATCATCAGGTCCCTGTGATACGGGGCTGGGATTCGTGTTGAGGGCGGTACTTGGGTTGGAACAGGGCTGGTCGAGGGATTCCTGATTGGTTTTGGGGGGATGTGTGTAACGTTCGGGTTGTAACGAAGGGGTGGCAGGGATATGAGTTTGGTCGAGGAAATGGCTTTGAAAGTTTGGGTTGGGTCAGATTCAAGTTTGGTTAAGGGGGGTAGATGTGGGATTCGGGTTTAGGTAGGAATTAAGAGGTTTCAGGTGGTAATGCGGATTGGGTGGGATGATAGAAGTTGTGGATATGGTGGTGCACGTAGAGGGGCACATCTTAATGAGCGTAAAGTGTAAGATAGCGTTTTTACAATTTATTTGTCCAAATACAGGCTCGAGACACAGCGCTGTTTTAGCACTAGTATACTCAAAACCGGATAGGATTACTCATGTTGATATAAATGTGTTTATAAGTGTTATACTGTACATGTATTAATACTGTTTATATTGTGTGTATACTGTTTTGCTTCGATCCCGTGTTAAGTCTGTGACGTCACGGAAATATCATCAATTTAGCTACAGTGCGCCCAGTTGAGTGCCAGACGGCATTGGTGCCGACTGCCGTAAACATATCGATTTTTCCCGCCATTTCTGTCGGCTGTGCTTGGAGATACATCGATGGCTGTGGTTGTGTAGGCTCAGACAGACTATATTCGATTGTGTGTACACGCGTTACAGCTGAAAATATAATTCTAGGAATGATGACATTTAATTTTCATATTTTCAGCGAAGGGAGGATGGCAGAGTCATAACGACAGACGGACATTTGCTATTGACGAACTATGGCGGGGGTAAGTACGTGTATCCATGGTAACGTATTTCCGATATTGTAGGAAATATGTTTCATGTAACGCCTGCTTGGTCTGTACGAGCGTGTAGTGGTTCTATGTAGAATACTCGACATAGTGTTGTATGTGGTCTCTATTGACGTCAGCAGGGGTGGAAACGGAGGAGGGGCAAGTTGTCGGGGGGGGGGGGGAGGGGGGGGGAGGTCGGAGAAAGGGGGAGACAGTGAGTTGTCGGGGGTGGGGGGTGGAGGAGGGGCGAGTTGTCGGAAGGGGGTGAGGTCGCAGAAGGGGGAGGGCAGTTAGCTGTCGGGGAGGGGGATGGGCGAGTTGTCGGGAGGGGACGAGAAGAAAGGGAGGTGAGGGCGAGTTGTCGGTGGGGAGGAGGGGACGAGTTGTCGGTGGGGAGGAGGGGACGAGTTGTCGGGGGGAGATCACCTGTTTCACAGCTACGTGGTTTTGGAGCTTATATAGATATACCAATCTATACGATGTATACAAAACATATATATATAGCAAAATCGGTTACAGTGCAGTTTGTAATAACATATTCCAGGGGTGCAGAGAGCGAAAGTCAGGGTAACCCCTGGAGTATCGAGAATGAATGAGAACATACTATCAGCGATATACACTGTGGTATTGCATTCGCGTACTCTTTGCTTTCCGACATTTAACACTACCTAATACAGCCGTAAAGTTGTGTAGCTTTAAGGTTTAGTTATAGCTTAGTCGTGAGCACTATCGCTGAAAATTGATTTTTTTCAGTGTTTCTTCCTTTGCTGTGTAACCTTTACACTCTATCTACAAAACACGCCCACTATCGTACGGAGATAACAACTCAGGCCAGACAAACAATATATGTGTGTTTCCAGTAACATGTTGGGAAAAGTTACGGTAGGTAGGTAGGCTAAATATAATATTTTAACAAATAATTGTGTATGATCTATATTGCAGAGTAATCTTGACTTCGAAGGGGACGCTTCTTTGAAAATTGCCTTAAAAGTTTAAGGTTAGGCACAAACAATACGGGTACATAGGGTTACCGGAAACACTAAATATGTTTTTTTGGTTGGCCTCTGCCCTATTTTAGAAAACTGTTTAATTTCACTTTGAGATGAATTCGAAGAACATAATAATTGATCCCTGCGGGGACTGATTGAAGACATCCAATTAAATATTTGTAT
This sequence comes from Chlamys rubida, assembly GCA_032359455.1. Classification (NCBI taxonomy): domain Eukaryota; kingdom Metazoa; phylum Mollusca; class Bivalvia; order Pectinida; family Pectinidae; genus Chlamys; species Chlamys rubida. The sequence continues at coordinate 5,302 of JAUMHH010109641.1, forward strand.
CTGATTATAGCTAGTTATTTCGTTATAACGTCTTAATATCTCGTTATAAAGGTTATATTGATTCGTTATAACAAGACAGTTATCCCGCTTTAACGATATATCGAGTATTAATAACCAGTGTGATTATCGGGGGAACTCTTTGACACACACCACGTCTTTCAATCTGCAACCCCTGCCGCTCCAACATCAATGTTATAACCAAATTATAACCCCACAACCCACAACCCCTTTTTCTTTTCTCACATACTTATAATCACACTATACACTAAAAAAATAAAATGTCGGAACGATGAACAAAATTAAGTGAAAGACAAGACGAGTTTTTTTTAAGAAAGAGGACATTGGTAAAGTACAGTCAGCTATATTTTCAGTGATGAATGATGAAGAGGGGGTTACATTGAACGGACAACAAAAAAACAGCACCTGCATGATTCTAACCACTAACCACTAACACACAGTCCGTCGGATGGGACTATACAAGGTGTCCCGTGTGAGAACTGTCCAATCTCGCACGGAAAAGATCCCTCTGAGTTTTTCAAAAAGAGTAGGCGAGTAGCGCCAACACGGAGGATAGGGTTCATCTACTGTACTGTATAACCAAACTACTCGGTGGTGAAGCAGAGGTAAAACCTATCAATCAATCAATCAATCAATCAATCGATTATAGAACCTTATATTTAACATTTCCAACTAAAGAATTTGCTAAACTGTTCTTATGTTCTATGATTTAATGATTTCATCTGAAAGAACAACTGAAAATATACCATTCAAAAGTGTATAATTTTTTTTCTCTAGGTGGTATATAAACATATTTTATTTATGCTTATATTTTTTGAGCATGCAGAATCTCCCATGGAATTTTCAAAAAGTTGCCAAGAATATAACTTAATGTTTGAAATAATCTAAAACCAGCATAGGTATCTAAATGCTGTCACTTGACAGCTTTAAATTGTCTACATGTTTTTTTTAGTCAACACCTTTTACATAAGAGTCTGCAGGTGTTGTACCATATTTTCAAGCGAGTCCCGGGTATCTTTTTCAAAATTTTGATTAGTCCCATTACTAAGATATACAATATGGGTTCTGAAAAAGTTAAACAGGAAAAGCATGAGTCCAGGACTAAAATATCTGAGTCCCAACAATCACTTTAATACACTATTAAATAATTAATTTTACTGTGCATATATACTGGTCAGTTGTTAAAACTCAGTTTTTTTTTTAAAGATGCAGTTTTAATTTACCTACGATGTACATCACAATATAGAGCTTCATACATGTATGTACAGTCAGTGTTCTATCTGGTTGTCAGGAAAAAACAGACTGCATTTTCAGAATTTTGAGCCATCTTATTATTTGGAATAGTGTTTGTGTTTATGACATTTTAACCTTTCCTGTCCATATTGAACCGACTACTTTTGACAATCGGTCACCTGTTTGAAAACTTAACGAGATCACCAACATGAGTAATACCTGTGTCAGGTTGTTCGCCCTAAATCCTGTTCACCCCGGGACATTTTGCACTAAGTTATTTCTCCCTTAAAGTATTTTTAAAATGAATTTTCTTAGTCCTGTATAGTTGTGTATGGCTATTATAGTCTAATTTTAAATTTTTCTAGGTCTCCCTTAGCTTTTTTTTGTTATTAGACTCATTAAATTTGTATGTGGTTGACCAGATCTACACATACAACGTTGCATGAAATCTTTAGACAAGACATTGGCTCGTGAATCCATGGACTTAGATCCAATTCTGTGGGGAAACATGAAAATAGTAAGCTTTTTAATGATTAAAAACATTTCAAACAGATATTCATAACTTTAAATTATATAATTATATTAGGACGCACAACCTTTGGCGAACTGGATTTAAGGCGAAACGACCTGGATCCAGTGATACCCAGGTGTCCAATACTAAACACTAGACGTCTACGTCTACCAAATAATTGACCTACTTCATCATATTGAAGATTATGCCAATGTAGGGTTTGTGAGAGTGTGTGCAATGTGCATGGCAAAGAAGGATGTGGTGTTGTGTGTATGAAATATTAATGGTTTTGAGAGTGTAGTTTGGTTTTAAAGGTGTCAAAAGATTCAGAAGTAACCAGATCAGGAGGCAATTTATTCCACTCTGGGATAGTTCTATAGTTCTAGAAACTCTACATTAGTACAACGTAGCCTAGGCTATTTCATGCTTTTGATTTTTTGTTGAAAACTTAACGACGTTTTGACGACATCGAATATGAAAACAGTCACATAAGATACGCTGGGAATGCTAGTAAGTAAGAAATATAACAGAAGGCCCTCCCAACGTATCTAACTGTGAATAAAGTTTTTCATATCACTTCGCTGTCAGTGTCACTGCACGTCAGTGAACGCTTTATCGAACGATCTTCTGAGAGGGATTCGTCCATATGTTGGTTTACCTTAAAAGGCAGGCTTCTAATTATACATTTGATCAGGTCTCTCCCGGTCTCGTGTATTAATGCACACTGTATACTTACGTTATTTTTTTCAAATGCACGTTGCAAATGATCGGCACAATATTTTGCCAACACACACCTTGCAGGTGATCTTGTTTATGACAAAGCTTGAATAAAGCACAGAAGGTTACACTATTCCAGCAAACATTTAACTGAATCCAATTTCCCCAAGACTACGTTGTTTTCTACTTCCGGGTCAAGTATTGATATGACGTCACGAATGATGGCAGGCGAGAGACATCAGAAGCAGTTCTTAGTTCTTGAATGAAAGAAAATTATATGCTTTGATTCTAAAGACGAAACAAATGTCTAAAAACATTCATCGATCGCACAAACACTAGCTTGTAGGTATATATTTCAGCTTACAGACACCATGAGTGAACTTACACCGGACGAAGTGAGTATTTTTTAGCTGGACACGAATTTGCGTTGATCCATTTCGGACTGCTTTGTTTGTTTACATACATGCTTTGATATGTCAGATTACAGGAAATTTAGACTTGACAACTCATATATTTTCCGAAACAACAGATAAAGGCTACTGTAAGCGAAGCAGTATCTTCTGGTGTAGCACAAACATCACTATCAAATAGTTCTTCAGAATTCTAGAAAAATAAAAAAAATAATCTATGTTATTCTCTGGCATATCAAAATGTAATAACGTTAAGTGATAATAAAAAGCACATTTTTTTGTGTTTGATATTTAAAATCGCCATAAAAAGTCTGATGAAAAAAAAAGAAAGAAAAAGCAGTACTAATGTAATAGCTTGGTATATATAGCAAATGAATCATTGGTTCATGACAGACTGTCAGTACAAGCTAGTGTTATATAATGGAGCAAAGTGCTCGGACCTTATGGCTTACCTCAGAAACTAGGAATAGAGTGTGTTCTCGGTTGGGTATTACTTTATTTCTCACTCCAATGTTCTGGAATGGAGAATAAAATTATGAGATAACAGCCATTCGGTTCCCTTCTGACTCTTATATACGGAAAATGTCTCTTCAAACGGTCATTTAAATAGGTACAGTAGAGCATATGTTGGACTAGTAAACCAAACGTCTCTGTACAGGTTCCTTTTGGAGGCATTAAACTCTGTTGGGTTGGGTATTGCTGTCTCTGTGCTGTGGCATTCAAGTGGTTTGGCACTATACAACACACCATTGAAAGAATAAATGTTCCATATATACATCTGACACAAATTTGTTTTGATTTGCATACATGCTGCATCTATTAAACAATGAAGATCATGAACATGAAAGTAAATTGGTTTAATTAATTGTTTGTAGATCAGAAGGAGACGGTTGGCTAGACTAGGTAGTCAGCCTAACCCATCACCACAAGATGCTTCACGGTCTCAGAGTCAAGGGCAACCTCAAGGCCAGAGCCCTGGAGCCAGTGGTGGTAGTCAAGTGGTATCCATGGAGACTCAGCCAACTAGAACTCCACCGAGTAAGTTTTGCTCCTCAATGACCGTTATGAAGACCAAACAAAGAAATGTGTTACAGTAAATATAACAAGCAAAAACTTAACCAGAGGTTTTTATATGAAACCCATGGAATTATTTGGAAATAACTATGAATCCCAAAAAATAGTGTGTATTTTGTGTTGGTTGGGAGCCAATATAGTTACTAAGAAGGAGTAAAGTTAACAAAGGCCGAACAGATGAGCAATTACGTATTAAAGTAGAATATATCAGGGACTTATTCATTTGATTTGTGAATTCAACAGCTTCTTATAATTAACAGTCTTTTATTTAATTTGAGGACAGATCATGAAGCTACTAAATCAAACGATTTATGATGATACATACTGTCAAGAGGTACTTTCTGTAGTCTCCCAGAATTTACTATGCATGTGGTGCATTTATGTTGCTTGTTGAGTGAGAATAAATCCTGTAATACAGTACAAGTTTTTTAGGTCATCTAATTATAAGTTGCTCATGATCAGGTGACCTAAAACAAGACTTCTTCTATGAAACTTTCAGGTTTATTTTCACTAAAATTCAGATTTTGATGAAACTTGGTGGTAATTATCAGTCTGAAGTGCAGATCAGAATCTGTACTAGAGATGGGGCTGCCCCTCCCCCAGGAGGGCTGTGGGTGGGCCCGGGGCATAAGGGGCCAAAGGGTACAAAACCTTCAAAAGACTTCTTTTGTATAGATTACTGGACTTTTACTAAAGTGTCATAGATCACTGCTTAGATGATGAGGATCAGAATTTATACTCAAGAAGGAGCTGACCATGGGGTCAAATACTTTTACTTCTCCTCTGAAACTTTTTGTCAGATTTTATACTCAAAAAGGGTCTTACTATGGTTTATATAGGGAAATAACTTTTTTTGTATATTTTGTTGATTTTCAGTTAAATGTTAAATATTTATCACTCCCCAACATCATTTTGCAAAAACTAAACCTCAGTCAGAAAGATGTTTTTGGTTATATGTACTTTTATTCAATCACATTACAATAACAATTAACAATTGTATTTTAACTCTGGTGACTGTTAAGGCCCATGGGCCTCTTGTTTTCGTTTCTATTTCACAACCATCTAAGAAATCCTAAATGAATTGGTGGAAAAAAAGGATAAATATTACTTTGTTGTTACAGGCAGCTTGAGTGTTGATCCAGTAACTCCCGATTCACAAAGGAGCATGGATATTGATTCTGAATGTTCGGAGAAAAAGTAAGTATTCTCTGTCATACTACTTTATATTGCAATTCTTTATAATTGATTCCGCATCTGGGGTTTTGGGGATTAAGATTTGCCTTGCTGTATCCTACCTTCCCATCATATAGGTCAACTTAGGGGTAAATGATGAGATGATCAATTGGGCTAGTTGAATTTGTTCTACTATGATTTCTTGTTTTCTGATTCATTGTAAAAAGCATCTTTTGAGCTGTTCTTTCAGATGAATTCATCAAATCTCAGAAAACAGGAAAAGTTAAGCAAATTTACTGGTTAAAAAATGTTAGTTTTTATGGTCCAAAATAGGGAGTGTTGGCAAGAATGATATCATAACTTTGATGTTCATATGTGATGCAGGAAGAAAAGACACTGGCCCTGAGAGCTTGCTCCTTAAAATAAAATAAAAATGGCCCACAGACAAAATTGATTCTCTGGGCATGTGGCTTCATTGTTCCCTGTAATATCAAGGATCTCTTATGTGGGGACACTTATAGAATTACGAGTTTGCTTATTTAGTAACTTTATATAAGGTTAGTTAAAGTTAAAGTTAGTTTCCAATACAGGAGCTGATAGAGCTCCTCTACACTGGACTCAAAAATTAAACAATTGTATAATATAAAGTTAAAGTTGATTGTTATTCAAATTTGCCCTATAATTATAATAATGTCCTTCATTCTGCCAAATTTTATCTATTCTGTTCTTAAAAGTATTTATATTTGGAGCAGATGTACGTCTCCTGGGAGGTTGTTCCAGGTTTTGACTGTAAGAAATGTGAAATAGTTTCTCTGCAGGGATGTTAAAGAGACATTGAAGCAATCATATATATAGTTGCTGTTATAAGGATGATATACATTTGTCCGATTTAAAATAAATATATCTGAAATTACAGTATTGTTAATTAAGATATTAATTAACACATATTTGAAATAAAGAGTATAAAGTACATGGTGGAACATCAGTATAGTTCACTGGGGAGTATCAGGTTTTAGAGAAAATTTAATCAAAGAAGTGGTCTCTCAAAGAATTCTTAAAAAAGTACAGACTGTTCAATAATTCTATTTCTGATTTGAACATTGCAGAATTTCTGTGAAAGATTTCAGTATGAACAAAAGAAGTTTAACAACTGTTCCCATTGTCAATTCCCCACAAGAAAAGCTAAATGTTCTGTATGTTTTCAGCAGTTTCCAGTCACAAATGGATGTTGATTCTGGTATAGAAAACCCCATGGAAGTGGATGATACAGAGATGAAATATGATGTGAAAAGGAAGAGGGTAATACTACACAATGTTAACACAAAATGTTAAAACGATATATATCTCTGAAATGTGAACTTTGCTGTGAAAACTCAGATTCTATGTCTTACAGATCTTTGTGGTACTGCCAAAGAAAATCTGTTAGATTTTGCTGGTCAGTCATCTTTAATTAATTTGTATTGTGATGTTGATAAGCAATAAAGTGTACACAGCTCAGTATCATAATTTATTGGAATGATATACACAGTTGAATTGAAATCATTTGCTTTTAAAGTGTCAAGTCTGAAAATACATTGTTTACCAGTTCAGTTTTCTCAAATAGTTTCAGTTAAAAATAAAACTTTATGAACTAGGAAAAAGACTTTTAAATAGTTCCTTATTGACCTATTATTGCAACAGAGGTATGTCCAAGTATAACGCTTTAATTATATTTATTACATGTATTAAAATCTATACACTTTATATACAATTTTATCACATGCTATTTTTACATGTGTTACCAAACAGTATGAGAAACATAGTACTTCCTGTTTTAATAGGACACCAGTATTGGATCAGAGGCTACCAGGGAACAGATGCTATCAACTATCAGTCGGACCTTCTTAGTTTCCTGGAAGGAAGCAAACCCAGAAACAGTGTTCATCCCTGACATTAGTTGTTGTGTGGAGGAAAACGGTGGGTAAAATTCTTGCAAAGAACGATGGACTATTCTCTTGACTTCCAGCCATTATAAAAACATTTTAAATTTGTTGTCCCTACATGTAACTTAGCCTGTTGTGTGAAAGATTTTAGTAGTTAGGTTTATCCAAGATTGTGAACAATTCCCCACACTTTCAGCATTTCCCAAGGTCAAATCAAGAAAATCACATCCATTTTTAGTTTCTCTTCAGTTGTGTGTCGTAACTTTTTCTAAAGACTTTAATAAATAATTGTTTGGATAATTCAGCATTCTTAAACTTTGAATCATGTTTACTTTACAACAATAATGATTATATCAGAATATTTTTAACAAGTAAAATTTGATAATGCTAATGAGAGAAATTTACAATTGATAATGTAATAATTTTTAGTTTTTGAAAATTTGTTTTGTAGATGACATAGATTACAAAGATCTTGTCAACAATGTTGTAATGGAGGTCCTAGTGAAGATAACAGACAGCAAAGACAATCCAGTACTTAAACTCCGCCCACCTATAGAATCCTCTGTGTCACCACGCAAACATGGCTCTAGTCCAAAAGGGTAAGCTTTTCTGTCTTACACGCACTTCAATTAAGTTTTACTGGGTACTTCTGTGAAACCTGTCTGAACTGAACATGATTTCATTAATAGAAGATATCGTTTTAAATAGACAGTTTTTCAAGCTCACTTGAGTGACCTTTAACTACTTTCAAGGTCATCTGTGTCATATTTGTATAAAATTGATTAATTTAATCAAAATCTTCCAAAGAACCAGCATGCCTAGAATATTTATTTCATGTAGCTATTTAGAAAAACCCCACCTCAAACTGGTTCAAACAAATGATGATTTGGTTTTAATGTCAATGTTTTAATAAAAATGTGTTTATATTTCTTAAGATCCATTACTTCTAGAATGATAGCATTTAAGTTGAAGATTTTTGGGATAAATTGCTATGAAAAGTGTTCAAATATAAGCCTTGTCCAATTTTCTAGGTCACAGGTAACATGCATTAAGTTACAAACTATATGAAAAACAACAACAGCATATTGATTAAGGTCCTTGTGTCTCTTTCCAAAAATATCAAAGTGTACACAATATACAGACGAATCTCATTGAGGGTCAAGCTTACAACTTATGCATGGTTTATTTTCAATTTATGTAATGCAAGAGAAACTGCAAATAAAACTTTTTTTTCTGTGATAAAATGTTTTGCTAAATTTTATAGAAAAGAATTTATATTATAGAAATGAGTAGAGTATCTTTTTAATTAACCATTAAGTATTTGCCAATATTTCATTTGCAGAGCACTAAAGTTGGGGGCAGCTCCACTCCCAAAACGAGAATTCTCCCCCAAGTACCCGTCCGAGAAGAATAAGGAGGTGGACATGATAAACTATCTCCTTGACTGCTATGAGCGGGCTGGTATAGAGGAGAGGACAGCCCCAATAGTGAGTAAAGCTAGAGTGTTAATGTCACACGAAGACTACACATGAGAGGGTGTTGGTCTGCATGTGTGTGAGAAGATACACATGACTATAAAAGTGTTTGAGTATAAACCATCAAACACTAGTCTATGGTGTTGGTTCCATTTTGATCAGTCTATTATAAGTTCATAAAATCCAATCTGAGTTCTAATTTCACCACACAGACATTACAACTGTAAAGGGTCAAAAAGTGGACTCTTTTGAAAACAAATTGTGACATTAACACAAAAAAAATATGAGATATGTGTCAGGGTTCTTGACATGTACTTTTTTTATATTCGCACATGTGATTTGTTAAGGTAAGTAAATAGGACACATAAATGTAAAAGTCATCTTCAAGGACATCATTATATTTTGCATGATTTTAGCAATATCATTAAAAAAATCTTTTATCTTAAATTAGAAAATAAATTCAGGCTTCCCTTATTGTAATCTGAAAATCAGCAATGAAGGTGGTACACATCTCAAGTCTTGGTTAAAATTGTCAAAGTGTTTAGAGAAATGTTTAGGATAGTGATTGTATGTGTGTTATTGATTGTATGTGTGTTAGTGAATGCATGTGTGTAATTGATTGTATGTGTGTTATTTTTGGTGTTACAGAAAGCCAGTATCCCACCAATGAGTGTAATGTTATCCACCACAAGGAGCCAGTGTGTATGTCATACGGTCCTGGTACTTCAGGGAGCACTCACTCAACCCAGGTTGGAAATTAAAGCTGATATCATAATTCAATTGTCTATCATAATTAAAAGCTTGTAAATTTCTATATAAAAACTGAAAGAAAAAATCCAAAGCTTGATGAAAAAGAAAATTGTACAAGAGAATATCACTAGCTCAGGGGTATACAATGCTGCTGCCTGATGCACAAGGCAGTAGATTTTATGTCAGGGCCAGTAACAATGTCAGCATTTACTATGAAAATACAAGTGGGACATGTAAATGATTTCAATATCTGCGTTTGGACTTGTAATCTCAATTCAAAAATTATACAAAATTATTGTAGCAGGTCTGTTTTTACTTGTGACTTACCAAATCGTTTTTGTCTCCAATTTATTGAATAATGTGTGAAACTTAAATATTTTGATGTCTAGATCTACAGGTGGAATGTCCATACTACTACCCTACCTTCTTTCACACAACCTGCCACGAGGATTCCTGTCGGAGCTGATTCAGACGACTTACCACGACAAAAACACATTCAGTATGGTATGTAAATCTGGTGCGAAAATGGTGACCCAGACATTTTATCACACCAAGAATATCTAGTCAATCCGTCGTGTCAGTAAGACAACTTAAAGAATAGTTCAGACAACTTTTAATTCTCAATTCCAAACACTGATGATGTATTTCTAACACGATTTTGAGAATGATATTTGCAAATATGAAGTGATACAGTAGATATAAAAATATTTTAAAAATCTCTGTGTTTACACTTACAGGTTTCATCCCTGAGATTTAGTGACTTAACGTTGCTGCGTTGTTTTAGGACTGATGTGTTTGCTGTTTTGTAGGTATTTGTGCCTGTGATACAGAGCCTGATACGGTTGATACATACGCTATCTCTAGATAATGAAGATTACAAAGATCCCCTCACCGTGCTCTCAGAGTTATGTGAAGTCAAGAGTGGAAATTCCAGGCCAATTTGTTCACTGGTAATGTATTATGTATAGAATAACATTGTAATTAAGCATTTCAAAGACATCAACTGCATTCATTCTCAGTTAAAATTAACTTATAGTCTTAGTTTCCTTGTTAGCAGTGTATCCATGTCAAATTGAATCAAAAGAACTTCAGCACTTTTTATTGGGGCTGGAACGGGTAACCGAGTACCCGGTTGCAGTTTGGTTACGAGTACAATCCTGTTAACAAATCCACGTACCCGAAAACCGTCCCAAAATGTAGGTCAGTATTTATTGACTTCCCGGGCAGAAATGTGGCTCCTGACTGTTATTTGACAGACCTTGAAAACACTTGTGATCAGTATACTTGCTTTACTATTGAGTGCATGTAAAAAATGAATTTTAATGTAAACATAATTTTCGACTGACATTCTGTTGAACAATGTAACTCATCATTCACCAACAGCTATCGTCAGTGTTCCGACCGGAAGTGATGTGTAGAAATACTTGCGCTTAGTGTTGACAACACATAAGAGTGAAGTGAGACTACAAATATTTCCCTGTCTGGAGACATGTAACCAATTCATAACAATTTTGAGAATTTGCAACGTTTTACAACTATATTCACAAGACATAAGTATTGAGTTATCTTTGTTTATGCATTAAATGAATTAAGTAATCATATTTTTATCAAAATAAAGAGCCATTGGTGGCCGTATTTCATTGCATAAGAAAACACGGTTACCCGGTTTCGGTTAGGATAAGCACACACAGTTATCCGAGTGGCATTTTTTCTGACCTATGCAGCCATACTTTTTTATATCTGCATGAATATTCATGTATCTAGTGTAAATCACTTCGATTTTGCATTTACACCATAGCTTTCTTTTTAGCCCACAATCTGGTAGTAAAAAAATGTCCCAGGGGGATGAGGGACAGGGCCAAAAGGGGTAATTTGGCGATATTGCTTTAAGCAACTTCTTCTCAGAACTTGGTCATACACATTATAAGTTGGTAGGGATTCAAAAGTGCACAAATTGTCAAATGCAAGGGCTAATGCCTTATGCCATATTGCTTTAATTGTTTTCTTCGCTGGAACTAACGAATGAATATCAATCCTATTTGGATGGGTGCATATCAGTTGATACTTGAAATTTTACCAGTTGAAGGGCTGAACCCTCCAGGGAGTTGAGGGGCAGAGCCAAAAGGTGTTTTTATCTTTGAAATAATTAAGATCCCCTACCTATAACCATATACCTGGATATACAGTTGCTGAGTATTATGAGACAAATACACATATTCTACCAAAATGATCCTGTGTATCACCCCACACGTGGAGGCTAAGTTGCTTTGTCATAACTTTTAAGCAGTCAAGATCCTAACCCCATAACCATATTATATACAATTGAATTGGCCCTGGGGTCTGACCACACTATACCTAGTAAGACCTTATTTTAACTTCCATTATGCTACTTAACTTTCATTGAAAATCTTTAGCCATGATTGCTTAAATATACAGATGAGCAATACAGGCTCTCTGGGCCTCTTGTATTTGATCGAAGGATACACATTTTAGTAGAGTGAGATTATAATTATTGTTATGTGTTTGACAGATTGTCCAACAGCCCAATTGGATTCCTGAGGCACTATCACAAGCCTCTGGCATGGAGTTGGAGAAACTCTCCCTGTTGGGACCATTTTTAGGCCTGTCCGTGTTCGCAGAGGATAATGTGAGTTGAGGATGACTTTCTGTAGCAATTTTTAATTTTGTTAAATTCTGTTCTAAAGTGAACTAAATATATTTGTTTATTTCTTTACATAAAGTTTTAAAATATTGTATCAATGGAAAAAACTTGATCCTTGTTAAAAAAATTGTTTGTTTACAGAAAAGATACATTCATTTTTATTTCAAACTTTTGACCTGGATTGGTATCAAAGAATAATTAATACTAAAATGTTTTATTTTTCGTTCCAAAAGCCTTTAAATCAAATTTATTTCATGCTTTGATATATCCCAGTTTAAAGTTATCTTGATATAAAGAGGTTGGTGATTTGGGTGGGGCTTAGGAGTGGGGAGCTGGAGTGTAATGGTTTGGGTGGGGCTTAGGAGTGGGGAGCTGGAGTGTAATGGTTTGGTAATTCTGATTTCCTGTTTTCGAAATTGGAGATTAAACAGTAGGACTGCAACTTTCAAATCATTGAATATGATATCAAATGAATGGAAATGATAAAGTAGCAGAGGCCTTATCAATGCATGCATTCTAGTGTTCCTTTCAAATATGTCATAAACATAAATCAACTCAGTTAAAATATTCATCAATGATTATTGTTAAGGTAGAACTCTTAGAGAAGAATCACTTGTCCATGTCATAGTAAGTCATAATGTCACAGTAAGTCATAATGTCACAGTAAGTTATAATGCATATTTATAAATAAAAAAATGATTTCTTGCTTGATTTCCAGACCAAGGTTGTAGAGAAGTACTTTTCAGGGCATCAGCTTACACCAGAAAACACTAAACTAACTCACCAATCATTACAACATGGCATGGAGTATGTACGGGTACGTCAACATAACACACAAATTACTTTCTTGACTTAAATACTTTGAAATCATGATTTTGTCTTTATGTGTATTTTTGTTTGTTTCAAAACAAATTCCACATCCTCTTTGAAGTTTTTCCTTCTTTTGGAGTGGTCTTAACCAATTTACTTCAGCAGCAAGTACCCCTTGAACATTTTAAATGATTCAGAAAAGTGGAATGGTTTATATTTAAAGGTTTATATCTGTAATTAAAGTATTGGAAGTACATTTATTACTTTCCACTATATATTTTTCAATACTTAATCTTGTATTACTTTCTTTGTTCCAGAGTGAATTATTCAAGGTCTTTCATAACATCCTCCTCAACTCAGAGAGTAGGGACGCTGCTCTTACCTTCATGGCCACAGCTTTAACACGAAATCTAAAAAAATCGCAAATACAGGTAATTTTGCCAAATGTAACAACTTATTTCTCTACAGAGAAGAAACCACTAATTAATTGAAGATGATACATTTTACACATATTGTTTAATTGCATGGCTGCAGTTGCTTACAAATAAATTGCATACATATATAAGGTCTGTTCCAGATATGAATATATATGTTAATAATAATGTAGAAGTTGGTCAGTAAAATGATCAGGGGAACTAAATTATGGGTGATGGCTTTGATGTGGGCACAATAAACTTTGCTCACCCCACATATTTGAATATAAACAGAACGCAAGTTAATAGTAATTGAATATGATTAAAAAGGATTTGATATTAAAAAGGGGATATATTGGTCACTGGCTGGCTTTCAAATTTTATCTCATACAAAGTGTGAAGTCTGAACATTGTGTCAGACATACTATTCAGTACTGTATTAATAGCTTTACAATTGAAGCATTGTACCATTTAATATAAAAAAAAGGTTGAAACATATGAAAATTCTTATGAGTAAAAAGTTAATTCGAAAGGATATCAGTACTTTTTTGTTTGTAATCTAAAATAGGTAAAATTTCTCTTCATGAAGTCAGCAAACTGCCAGAAAGGAATTTTTATCAAAGCAGCTTGTTAGTTTGTTCTGTTTCATTTTAGGTTGATGAGCGACTTGTATCCGGAGATGGATTTATGTTGAATCTACTGTATATTCTTCAGAAATTATCAAAGAAAATAAATTTAGACAAAGTAAGTATGGTCATGATTTTTGTGTGTTATTACAGACATGGATATTAGAATTCAGCTGTAAATGAATGAAAAGAGAAAAAATACACTGTCAAACTATTAATTATAACCATTTTCTCTCAGATTACACATAAAGGGGAAATAACTCTCACAGATAATTAAGAGCAAAACAGGACATGGTATTTACCATTCAATTTCAAATAAATGAAGGAAGAAAGCTTAATTTAATTATGTGTTTATTGTTACAGTTAAATGATATAATTTGTTTACCTTTGTTTATAAAAAACAAAATTATCCTACCATACTACCCAATCTCAATGGAGCAATTATACACAGTCACCACATGACGTAAACAAACAAGACTCACCACCGAGACAGTACAACTATACAATATGGTACAAACAGAACAAATGTACATACACTGAAAACATTACTAGCAATACAAAGATTAACAGGTTATGCTATGTGTTACATAGGCTATTGGACAAAAGAAGTAAGTATTTTATTGAAAATTATCATGCACAATGTATTTGTAACTATCATACCGCAGAAAACCCCTCCTACTCTATCAAGTGGGGAGCCTTTTTACACTCAACACACAATCTCTTCCTTCTGTCAAAATCCCTGTAGACCATCATCAAATGTTTTATTGGTATTGTTTATAATTTTAAGACTTCAATGAAACCTGTTCTGATTTCCAGGTTGATGTATACTACTTATTTCATCCCAATGCAAGAGTTAGTATAAAGTCAGAGACCAGACTACGATCACTTCCAGATGATGCAGATAAATGGGTGGAAAGGATTCGTAAGTAAAGCCTCGTTTATAGGTTATATGATGTATAGAGTTCAAGAGATGGTGCCCTTTATTGTTCCTAGAGATGGAGCCGTTTGCAGATATATCATCTTGTTGACCATGCATTAGTAATTGAACATGATCTTGTCGACAGTGAGCTAGTAATTAAACATACACTATTACTATACTGGTGTGAATTGCCCCAATCAGGGGGCTTCTTTCATTCTTGTGTGTGTTGGAACTCTATAAAAGGTCTGTGGATGTCATCAGTGCAGGCAAGTAGATAAAATAAGCACAGAAAACGACATATCAGAAGACCCTGATCGTTGATACAGTAGGGTCTACATAAATATATACTTTTGTTTGACGTAGGATTCATCCAGAAATATGTAAGGACCTCAATCCCTGTTAGATGTTTGACTAAGCAAACTCGGAAAGCTTTCACAGATTAACGTCCTAGATGGAACTCATTTATGACAAAAGAACGGAGTGTCATATAGTTGGTTTTAAATATCAATCTTTATTCTAACTTGATGCTTATAACATGAACATTTGCTAGGTATTAAAATTGGTGACTTTCATTGATATAGTTAAATCCTGGGTAATGGTACAGTAATAAGTGTTCGAAATATATGCAGTTTTCATGAACAGGATGATTACTTATGTTTGTGAATGTAAAACTTGGTTGAGTGGTACTTACAATTGATTAGGTATTGAAGATACTGTAGTATTTCTACCATAGATAATCCTAAAAACAAATCTGGATATCCCAAGAAAATGTCAGCTACTATTGGTAAAGGTTATAATTTTTATTTTGAAGTGTATTTAGTTTGATTTATTGCATTAAATGTTATATTTTGATTTAATTATAAAGGTCCATTTCAAAATTATTAGTGTATTTCATCATATTGTGCTATAACAGTTATATTTCGTTTTTCGTTTCAGAATCTCAAAAGAACCCACCATATCAAGAGCCGAAATTTCCCACAGAATGTTTCTATCTCACACTCCACTGTCACCATCTGTCCATCATCCCCGTCTCCCGTCGCTATCAGAGGCGGCTTCGTGCAATACGAGATCTCAACCGCATGGTAGAGGAGATGGAGGCAGCAGAACCACAATGGTCCATCCTCCCTAATGCCTCAAGAAACAAAGAGCTCCTCAAGAAATGGAGGTCCCAAGCACAGGTATAGCTTTGTCTTTAATATCACTTCAATATATAAGTATTCTGTTTTGTATTTCTAATGGATGAGAGTTCAGTTTCTAATATAGAAAGATATCTTATTAGTCCCCTACCGGTGAAACCGGGGGGGACTATAGGTTTCCTCTCCGTCTGTCTGTCTGTCTGTCTGTCTGTCCCACCAGGTTTGTCAGCGCTCTAGCGGCTTCATTCCTTGAGGGATTTTGATCAAACTT
>JAUMHH010109752.1:0-21420 GCA_032359455.1 Chlamys rubida
ATGCAATACATACAATACAATACCAGCAATGTACAAACAGTATGGAGAGTGTAACAAATTAAGTGATGAAAATCTTCTGTAAATACCGTACTGGAGTTTTATTATTTATTGCTTTGTGTGTGTCCATCTAAATTTGCAGTCCGCATGTTACTGTGTTACCGTAGCCCTTAAATGACATTAACTATCAATTTGACACTAAACAAAATGAAACCAAACCAAACCGTAGTCCAAAAGAGAGGAAACTAGTAAGAGCTCCAAAACCGTCGGATATTACTGGATTTTGCAATTACGGTATTGGTTTATTTCTCGTTGTTCAGTGAACGATCGAAGTGTATCCCCGTAACACATGTTGATTGGTTGTTTAGTACAGCTTAGCCTGCCTCAGTAGTTTTGTTACATGTAGCTAGAGAGTCTGTGTCAGCTGGTACTGTAGAGAGAGACAATGAGCTCTGTCTTTTTCTGATGATACTGTTGTATGTTGGAAACGCTTCCAAACTTTCTGATGTTTGATATTCAAGTATATTCAGAATAAGGGATATCAAACACTATACATGTGTTTATGGATTTAATCCTAATTATTTGCTATTTGACAACTATATGGATTATTATAAGAGAAAGAGTAATTGTACATTGTATCTTATTCTAAATAATAAAGATACATCAAGCAATTTTAATAGATGTTACTGAATATCAAATAAAATGACATAGTTCTACAACCAATACTTTCAGTGGCAATCGTATTTATTGAAACTTTCTCGTCGCATGTCAATTCGTAATTTTGGCATATTTTGATGTACGTTCTACGATGTAGCAATGGTCGGATTAGAGATGTCTTCTTGGTCTATGAACGTAGCGATGATAGTTGTAACCAAAAGGGCTCGTAATATAGCCGTGTAGCACTGTTTAGTGTCATTAGATTTCTCACCGAACTACGTGTAACGTTTAACATAGCTCTGACCCATTGAAAGCCATCAAAGCTATTATATCAACTACACGCCAAGAGAGTACTATGAAATGTGGGATAAAAAGTTGGGGATGAACTTATTGTAGGGATGTAGATTATATACGGAAATTTTCAGGGGTCAAAAGTTGAAACGGATGGGTGGGCTTATTACCAAGTATGGACCTATTGCCGGTTAAATACGATAGTTAAAAGTATTTCATTCTGTCGAAATGGCCACTTTTGATTTCAAACCAAACAGAACAGCACCTGTACACAATACTATTAAAACTAATTAGATCATTAGCTCCGCTCACGTAGTCGCTACGCTCTTGGAATGGGATGTATCGTACAAGTCTAGTCTCCATTAAATCGACCTGTACAGAACCTTGTGAGCCACAGGTGCTCCACACACTATGAAGTGTATCTATATTATAATATACAATATTGAATAGTATCATAAACTTCATATTAGTGTGTCCAGCACCTGTGGTCAACGCCATAAAAAGGAGCATTTGTATCAAGTCAAAATCGGTCTGATGGAAATTGAAAAGAAGCCGAAAATGTCGTAGCCAATCAGATGGTAAGCCTGCTTGAGGTTGGGTTTAGATTACGTATCATGTCCTTAATGATAGTTTAGAAAGTTATGATATATATGAAGTTGTTTCTGTTCCATTTCAGAATGAATGTGATTATTATTTTTGACAAATAAACAGTTGCAGAACATATTACACAACTTCGCTCAAATATGGGAAATCCTGTAGAATACATTATTTGTTATCGTAACGAATACGATCATTTTTGATACCAGCTATGTCTATCCATCCTCATTTACAGAGAACGTAAAGCTGATTTTTCAGATTGTACTAATCATACGGTTTACATCACCACATGCCAATACATTTAATTAGAAATCGTTCACTTTATACACACACTTGTTTGTGTTTGAGACATAAAAACGAAACCTAACAGTAACTTTAGGTTTGTATCAACCTTTACCCGAGGTTCAATGTTGGATTGACTAGGGCTAGCAAACTTAACATTTAATACCTAATAGAGACATCTCGTATACCTTAGGAGGTATACCCTTATTGTGAAGTCTCTCTGATCTATGGTATATCTGATAAAAGTAGAGATAGTATATCACATAAATCCTTATCACATGAGAAATCTCTTTAATTTCAGGATATTCTTAATTCTTTATAATGATATAATATTTATAACATCTTTAACTCATTTGAATATATTTCTATTAGATTAAAAGATATATCTTTACTTTATTTAGACATAATTTTAATCCATTTTAAATATGCGTTTCATTCATTTAAAGATATCTTAACTCATTGAACGATATCTCTATTGCATGTAAATGTGTATATGTTTCATCCACGGACTTAGATAACTAATTCCGTGGTTCAGGTGTTAAATATGCATGGGGAGCAGCTAGACATTTTCCGGGGAGCAGCTAGACATTTTCCGGGGAGCAGCTAGACATTTTCCAGAAGGCATGTCTCTTATATTTCTTCAACAGCAATTTTAAAATTAATCTGTCAACTAATGGTGTTTGTGATTTTTGATCAAATGAACATTTTTCCAAACAGATTTGTTACTGTTTTCTTGCTCAGAGTTCATGGGGGTATGGCATGGTATTCATATAACTATTGACCGTTAAGCTCTAGCGCATGCCCTATTCAGCGTGACGGAACAAATGTGCAAGTCGCGGCCGGTTATATATCGGCATGTGAAAACGCAAAAACGAAAACAAATAAATAATGTAGCCGCGAGTGTGTCCTGGTAAAACCCTATAGGTTTAGACAATTACATGTCTGGTGCTATTGTGTAAGATTTTTTTCCTGACATCAGAACACAGACGATACTGCCGGAAGTTAAAGTACACTTGTTATATCGTTGAATCACGCAATCAATTTCGGATAGAAATATTTATTTTCCTTTGGGCAGATTGCATGTACATGCATGTGTGTATAGACTAAAATATAGGTTTTGTGTACATGTATCTGTGTACATGTTTGTGTGTACATGTTTGTGTGTATAGACTAAAATATAGGATTTGTGTATTTAACATTATGTGGAACGTGTACATTTAAATATATTTTTCAAGAAATTGTTAAAAAATAGATGGGGAAAAATCGGCAAACAAGGATATTGGTTACTACTTTTAACAGT
Source organism: Chlamys rubida (assembly GCA_032359455.1). Classification (NCBI taxonomy): domain Eukaryota; kingdom Metazoa; phylum Mollusca; class Bivalvia; order Pectinida; family Pectinidae; genus Chlamys; species Chlamys rubida. The sequence continues at coordinate 3,125 of JAUMHH010109752.1, forward strand.
GTCGTTTTCCGTAGGAACAACTTGGACAATTAAGGTGTAGTAAATTAATAATGCTACACGATAAAGCTGACTATAGGATTGTACGATATCGAAATAATTCGAAACTAAATTCAAGCTTTCTGAGATTATAAACAAAAATCTTGATTATGTAAAATTGATACATATGTAACTATTGCTTCCTTACATACTTCACATATTTTTTTTGGCACAGATGCATCGTAGATACAATTTGTTCATTATAATTTGCCTCACAAAATATACATTCATTCCAGCGTATTTGTATTACTAAGATCGGAACATCCATATATAGTCTATACATAGAGATCGGTAGATTAAGAAACTTAGAAATATTAATATTACAAAGAATGGAAATCTCCAACTTAAATTGAAGATGCGTTTTACTTATTATTAATTTGTAGTTAATTCCAAAATCTTTTACAAGGGTCAAATAAAAAAAATAACTGAATGAAAGCCCGAGTTTTCAAGTAAATTAACACAGTTATTGGATGACCTTGATATGGCTGCATTGACAATATATTTACAGAGCCGATATCGGCAATATAAAGTAAGATTTTGAATTGTACATTAATAAAGACATACAATGTACATTGTATTATATACGAAATGTTTATTAAAACTTCCTAACTTGAGTTTTGTGTTTCACGTACACATAACGTTTTACATTCCTGTTTAACCTGATAAGACCATTACATGAACAAGGAGCGCTAACATCTAAACGTCATAGTATTTTGCATTATAATAAATATAGCATCATCAATGTCACGACCCAGAAATCTCGGCTTAATATCTCCAAGCAGTATCGATGTCCTCCGTTTTACGTGGTACCGGGATAATCAGGTCCTACAAAGCGTACATTTAAGCATTGAACTTCTTTCAGTTGGCGTTCATAGGCAATAAATGCCAACCGGATAAAGGCACAATCAAAGAAGCCCGCTTGGGCTTTATGTTGGATTTGCCTTTGTCCAGTTGGCATTCATATCGCCTAAGAATGCCAACTGAAAGCAGTTCAATATTTTTATTTACCATTTTATACGTTTATATATGTTTATCTCATAAAAATTTTGTTTACATTTATCAATATTCAGCATAAAGTTCAAATAATGTATGTTATCGTATATGCTTGCTAAATTAAAAGAACAGCATTCATTCCAGGGAAGGTAATAGGTATCCAACGTAACAATTATGACGTCATAATAATGGTGATGTAAAAAATCAAGTCATGGTATTCATAGCCTATATGAATGCCATCTGAATGTGATATTGTTATAGAGAGGCAATGCCCTACGATGGTAAGGTTAAACACAGTGACTAGACAGCAAGGAGCAATGATACACATACATCGAAATGAACGTGTAACACTGTTTAAGATTGATTGCCAGAATCTATAATACATGAATGTAGGTATTGACTGTAATTGAAAATTGTAAAAGATTGCAGCTCATATATTTTGTGTGGATGATAATACTAGTCTAATGATCGTACTAAGGAGGTCACACCATATACACATGTCGTGATCAAGTATATGGTCGTACTAAGGAGGTCACACCATATACACATGTCGTGATGATGATATGGTCGTACTAAGGAGGTCACGCCATATACACATGTCGTGATCAAGTATATGCGTGCCGCCGTAAACAAAACTGTTTTCAAGCTAAACATGTTTAACATTATACACAAGCTTACGTGTCATGATTAACTAACTAATTTGGTTAATTCAACAATCATTCTATCCTCTTGCGTTAAAAATCTAAAAGGAGTACGTTTTAAGGATACACAATAACAGAAGAGAGGATGATCACCGTATTTTAATAACAATGCCTGGTATATCATGTACATGTTTGTACACAACTAACCTCACTACACATCGACTACACGGTAAAATGGCAGTAAAATTGAAAAGTCAAGTTCTGTTTAGAGTCCAATCGATTAATTCAAACTTAACAGAAACACTTACTGATAAAAAGCTCTTTTTCTTGAAAAAGAAATCTCCAACAAATCATCATGAAGATAGTGCCATTTTATAAAGTATCACTACTTTCGAAAAGAAAACACCTCAAGTCCGAAACGTTCCAAAACATCTTTTCTCTTCTTCCAATAAATTGCTCTTGACTAGAATTTATCGAAAGATGGCTTCGATTCATTTTGATCGTGAAATGACACCTATAGCCATAAACAAAGATGTTTTATTGTCACGGCATGTTAGCGTTCTGACTTAGACTCCGTTTTAGAAAATTAGAGTTCCTCCTTGATCCTCCAGCGCTCGACTCAATGATACCAACGGAACTATGGCGACCTAGATTTGGTTTCGCCAATGATTTGACTTTTTGTAGATGACGGACAGTTTCTACAACAGTTTCTATTGCTTTTAATTTTCCCATTCTAGCATCCATAGAATTCTTTTTGCTGTTTTTCTTTTTAAGCTCGCGTTTTGTATCCCTCCTGGAGATTACAAGTTCCTCTTCGATGTCTTCCCCGGGGGGAAGGGGAGACTGCACCCCCGGACGATACGAGTCACATAATTGGGGTTCCCAGAGTTCATACAACCTCTGAAGCCATGTCACACTAGTTCTTGGAGGGCGTACTTGTTCGGTGACAAAGAACTCCGATTTAGTACTTCCTAAATCCAACTCGTCCATAGACTCCACGTGAACACTTGGAGTAGAATTATTCAACTTCCGGTACGTATTGATTTTCTTCGGGGGAATCGACTTTCTTGTACTGGAATTATAAACACTAGTCTTTGATTTAGCCGAGGAGCTGCCCATACTCTGGTTGCTGAGGTCAGAACGGCAGCGGGGCATTGTCACGATGTTTCCTAAGATTTTTCCTTTCATGATTCAACCGATATACACACAGCTCGAGTTCAAACAATTTGTTGATTTTAGTGAAATTTATTAATTTGGCATTTAACCTTTGCCATTTTTAGCTAATTAACAACTTGATTCGGTAACGACCAGACTTAATATTGTCAAGAGGCTGTGTAACGACCGCCGATTGCGGCTGATAAGCAAGTCCGTTCGGAACACAGCAAATCAGAACACCATCAATAACGTCAACCTGTGATGTTGGTAATTCCGAATAAACTATTTGAACAGCACTTCAGCCAACACAAACTAATGAAAATCCAGCAGTCTGGCGATGTGCATTCCTCGTAAATCTGATTAAAGTTGTGGGCGGAAGAATACGGCAGAAAACAGCAGTAAAACCCGTACACAACAGTTCGAAACCACAGTCCCTTTCTGAATGTTATTATATTAAAGAAAGACCAAAGCCATCCTCACTGAAATACTATAGTCATGTTCGACTTATCAGTAAGAAGAAATTAAATATATTTCAACATTCTTTCACTGACAAAGAAAAATGATCGTATTATGAAAGTGTAACGTACTCCAAATCTTAGAAATATCCACAATTATCCATCACACAACAAGGTCAGTAAATATAGAGTCGTATCGTGGTAATGGTAGCACTAGATTCTGTACGCGTCTGGTACTCTATATACTGATGTAACGTACATATAATTACACTCCCGTACTTATCACGACGCTGTGGTCCCCAGCATTGGCGGACATTCCAGGAGGCGTGCCTTTCCGTATATCCCTGCTCTCACCTGTCAGTTTCTCACCTGGATTTCTTTAATTATCCTCAGATTGTTATTACCTGCCACTTAGGCCATTATATGAAATTCCAGCGCAAGATAGCCAGTCGTTATCGGACGCCTCTTTCAGGTATGGTCTCGATATGCCTTGTTGGTCTACAAACAATCGAAATTAGTTTCCGACAGTTGTTTGTCATCGAAATGGCTCCAATTATGTCTATTACTGCGAACGAACCTGATAATGTAGTCAATACACCTTTAGTGATATTGTTCCGTCTGCGGATACCTTTGTCGTCCAGGTGTGTATACATCTACAGGTAGAAATACGGGGAGATACCCTGTAATAGTAACCGGCCGAGTACGCCTCATTTCCATACATAATTCAGGTACTTACGTATCTACATGACAAGGCGTTTTTATGACGATATCAAACATGATGACGCTATGTGTGGTTGATTTTAAATACATGGATCGATTATTATGATCGATCTTAAATCTTTTTAAACAAACAATCGTTAGATTGGTATTGTGTTACTTGTTTATACAACTGTAGGATACAGGGAACAATCCTACCTATATACGCCCTCGTGCGAGACACGTGGATTGGAACCGCAGATCACTCGCTACCCGTGTCAGAATCAGATACAGACTGAATCTAAACTATTCTGTTTATTCGACACACGAACTATGAATAGGTGAGGGACAACTATCTTGTTTGGGGGATCACAAGTGTGTGTATTATTACCCGTATCTCCCGGGGGATCACAAGTGTGTGTATTATTACCCGTATCTCCCGTTCCGGTCGATCAACTAAAGTATCGCTAAAGATCCTTTATATCTTTAATGGGTATTAAAATAATGAACTGTAGAGGACTTAAGAATTGTTTCCATATAGACCAAAACGCGCTAAATTATTTGATGTTTGTATCATTTCAAGCCATTGATTTCGTATTAAGCCTGTTCGTAGTAAATAATTATGTTCTTCATTTCGGGACAAAGATTTTGTTCGACTTATGCATAAGGTATCGAAGCTAATCACATTCTCCATATAAATAAAATAAAAAAAACATGATAATTCGGAAAACATTATAAACATGTCGGTACGGAGTGCATATTTCTGTATAAAAATTTTGTGAGGAAAGAGAAATTATAAAAAGTAACAATTCATTTTTTAAACAAAAATGAATTGCATTTAAAAAAGCTTTATTTTCCTCAAAAGTGCACGATTGCATACTGCTAATCCAAAATAGATCCACAGATATTTCAAAATTATAGCCCTAACAATATAATTGGCTCCCAGTTCTTACCGGAAGTGGAAGGACATTGTTCTTATATCCTCTTTACGTAAAATGTATTGACTGGAATATCTTCCGGTTATTACACTTTGCAATTGTATTATAGAACTTTTCAAGCAATTTTCTTTTTTTAAGTCAAAAGGATCTCAAACTAGATAAATCAAGAAAGATGCGAACGTCATTAGCCTTTGTAACAACCGGATGTCGTAAGCATTTCCAGTTAACGACTCACCATCAAAGACACATTCTTTTCTTTCCACCATCTTTAAAAACTTCAAACTGCGACGTTCATTGTGAAAATATCAATAACCAATGTCATTGATTGTTGTATTTGTATAAATGTTTGAACGTTGTTCAGAAAAAAAATAACAAAAAAATGCGTTTGCTATAGAAACGACGAGACTACTGCAAAATAGCATTGAAGTGCGTACAACGAAAGCAGTCCAACCCTTTTGTTTATACCATGTCCTTTCAATGACTGGGTTATTATACGCAGGTGAAATGATTTAATTTTGCCACTAAAACAGATTTGGAATTAGTAACTATGGAACGGCACGTAATGCATACCTATTCATATAAAAAAAAGTAGTCCACGCAAACGATAAAACGTTTAATATTTGATAACAAATATCTGCATACACTTAATTGTAACAGTGTAATATGTGATGAGCACAGTCTAAACATCCGGTAGTGACACGCAATAGCGCATGTTTGTTCACTATTTCCGGTTCTAGCATCTCTACGTATCGGCTTTCATCGTTCTATGGTTGCCAATTGATTTTGGGACGTTACATAATAACTGTGCTTTGTTAATGTACATATAAATACATGCCGATTGGAATATTCAAATATCAACATGAAGCGAGTCAGCGCGCATCCTTGAAATTGCCGTTTCTCTAATAATGATATGAATTCCAACTCTAAGTTTACTGCAATTGTTGACATGCATTTCAATGTTGCGATAAATTATGGTCGATTCGTCCAGAAACAAGCCGTGAAAGTACCAAATAACAACAAATTGAATAATATATATAAATAAATAAATATGTAGATCTTGAAAACGGGCGAAGAAAATTTGGAAAGTTAAATCACATGTAACCGTAAATGATGTAGCTTGTTACCGGTTTGTTCTGTATCATATTTTTTATCATTATGCAATATTTAAATTCTGCTTCGCCAGAATGAAACTATAAAATTAGATTAGATTAGATTATCTTTATCTGTGCATATAATTTTCAGGCGCGTAGCTGGACTGTAAATGATGTGTATGCAAAAGTTTATTTGACAAAATTAGAAAATCAATATTGTTACACAATGTTGTATTCAGAATGATATACATTGTTTTGTGTTTCCGACATGATCTTTGTTGACGAACATACAATTACACGTAGACTTGCCCGAACTCCAGTACAATGGTACAGTACACACAATTTAATTGAAATATTTTAATCACCCCATGAGATCGACAAAAGTAAGATTCAGTCATTAATTCACTACGTGTAAGTTTGTTTCAGCTACCATTAGAAACGGTCTTATTTTTTCATTCATTCATTCATTCAGTCATTCATCTATATTTATTCATTCATTCTACAAATGTATTTTGATTTACCTGTCACAGGAATTATGTTATACTGTATATATTTTCTCAAGACATTGAAGATGTTTGGCTCATTCTCGGTTTCCACTGATATAGCTCCGGAACACCGATCTAAGAACATCGAACTCTGTGGACATCGCGTTATCAACACTGAGACTATATATAATACCGACATTAACAAATTGACCTTTGATGTTGACATTCAATACATTGAAGTTATTCTGACATTGTCATTCGTAACAAACAATTGTACTTGTTTACGACTAATTTCACCAAATAACCGGACATGATGTTGTTGATTTCAAGTCGAAAAACATTTATCGTATACTAAAGAAACAACTGTTGTCAGTTTATTTATAAAAATAACTATGACAAGGCTTAATTTGATTGTAACAGTCTTGTCATTCTTCCACGGAAAATTAATCCCAAGATCTATTCAACTCAACAATGGGACATGTGCCAATACGAAAATATAGCACAATATTGACAAAATGTTTTTTAATAGATAAGAAACACAATACGGTGCTGAAATAACTAGTAACAATGGTGTGAGTCAGGGTTCGGTTTATGGTCGTGATCGAGATAGGGTGGGTAAACACAGTAACGGTAGGGGGTATATCAGCCAGGAATGGCCCCATTCAGGTAGTACAGACGTCAACAGACAATGGACGATACACATTATACATAACAGCCCACACAATGAGTGTGCCAGTACTGTGTGGAATTAAAGGGACCAAGTCTTATTAATCAGACTGGTATATAAAAAACAATGTCTAATATTTTTTCAAGAACTTTTGACTCAGATAAACGTTTGCATTATATTAAATTATGAATTTTCAAACACCAATATACATATTGATTTAACGAAATAAAATAGATTCATTTTATGAAATGTTCGCTACAAACAGACATTTCCTTGACGATCATGAAAAAAGCAATTGGGATTAAATGCAAAGTAAATATAAAGTACATATCAGTGATCGAAATCGTAAAACCGATAAATTTTATTTTTTGTATACACATACATTGGGGTTATGCCATCATGATATGACATGAAATTAAGGTCAGCTTTGAGACCGTTCCGAGATATGAGGGGGTAAAATGTGGCACCAATTTCACAAAAGGGTCTCTATTTGACCACACTACATGCTATTTTTGAAAGTTACTTCACAATTTTGATGTTTTGTTTAACACGGAACCTACAATTAGTAAAAATGGCTGAAAGAGTAGCACATAATTGAAAAGTAGGTCACTGTGACCTTGTTATCGGTGATAGCAAACAGGAAGGCCCAAATTGGCACCCATCCTTTAAGTAATGAAAACCAACTTGTACCGGTATTATCACTGACTTAAATTCCCATCAGCGGGACTTGAACTGTAGGTAGAGGAGACAACATACCACTATGACATATATTCTACAAAATACTCACAGCAGTTTAGCTTAACTGTCAGTTAAATGCCTATTGACAAGATGTAGATTTTGAAGACAGATTTTTTGTAACAATCATAAAGAAGGTAAGTTTTTTATGCGAGAATGTAACACTCGAGATGAAGTTCCTTTAAACACAAAGGGTAAACAGGTATACCCCTTGAGGAGACTAGAGCGAACTTACGACAACAATTATTTATATATTTTATTGTAAGTCCACAGTTGGATATATGTACATAGTAAACAGTTCCACAAAACGACAGATTTGTGGGCGTAACAAAAGAGACCTTTCCAAAGTGTCAATCTGTTGTAAACTTGATCAATATCGCTGTGGGATAGTCTCGTATTACTAATACACCGAGTGTCACCAGAGTGTATAGGTATTTATTCAATCCCAGCAGTTGACACCAAATACCATGTGACATATACAATGTATTGTGGAAATCTCTTCAGCATTACGTCAATGTTGTACAACTGTATACCAATTTGGAGACTGCCACGTTATGTAGACCGTGTCGGGTTTGTTAAGTCTAAACTATCAGATGTTATACATCTATGTTAATATTTTAGTTCCCAGTCCCTGTCTCCATGTACACATAATTCCATTAATGTCATTCCCTGTTTAAAGACCTATAATCTGACTAACATCCAATCTAAGCTACTGACCAATACTTTCCCGACCTGGCTTCCGTTCTTGTGCAACACCCTCTATCGTTATTGGTGCCCACAGTATCATCACCAGCCTTGGCTACCTCAGACTCCCAGTCATGTAACAGGCACAGTATCATCACCAGCCTTGGCTACCTCAGACTCCTTTGCCAGTCATGTAACAGGCACAGTATCATCACCAGCCTTGTCTACCTCAGACTCCCGTTGCCAGTCATGTAACAGGCACTGCTGTAGAGACTAAAACACTTGCTGCATACTAGCAGACAAACGCTTTGAATTCTCTTGTAATCTTGTTTTGTCAATCTTCCTCGTTTTCTGTTGTAATTGCCTTCCAAACTATTCGATATTTTCTAAAATAGTTTAAACTTATAACAAACTACTTTCAAAGACATTGGACGAAGTTGCTTACGTTGAAAGGTATTGTACCTCCCTGGACGATCAGAAAGAAATTTTGTGTCAGTCCACTGGTCTTTAGAACTAACCATCTGGACTTGCATGGCTTGGATACTTTTCTTGCCTATGTAGCTGTTTTCTCTCACGCTGTCCCCTAGGGGGACCCACATTACCTGGACACGAGTTGTAGTGGTGAAGTTAAGATTGTCCATAATGGTTGGAAATATCACATGACTCCCCAAATGATATGCTTCATTCTAATTACAGACACGGTTGTTCATGTCTGCTAATGGAACTTTTCAATATTACTCGTGTTTTGTGAAATCAAGTAATGTTCCGTTTCCACAACCTGTGTGTCGAGAATAAACTCGACTTAATTTTCATTCTTTGAGTGTGAACGAGTGACGTCATGTGTTTCTCTGTAACGTTCCAGTATTTTTTGCCTCTCATCCGTATATTTTTCCTATTCTTAAGATGATGAATCAATTGCAGCTGTTTTGTGTACTGTTTTTTCATAGCTCTCTACAATCACTGCTTTGCGATCTCTGAACTACCAAATTATCTCTGCAATAGCCTCATCTCTTGTCTATGTCATATTGTAATAGCTTTGCATATGTACATAAGGCCTGGCGGACACCTTCATCTCATTTCTTCCCTTTAAATCTAAACCTACACTTACATATTAAATGCACAACGGCTGTCATGGTGTTAAGTGTCTTGACCCACATTTCCATGCAGAGTTCAATCTATGGGTGCGTTATTTCGTCATAAAGATCTCCGACATGCCTTTTGTCATCCATTTTCATCCATCTATTTCGCCACTACCTGTCGGTCTTTCCTATCGTTGTAGCGGTAACTAATATGAAAAATTGCTCTTCACACAGTCATCCATTATAACTGATTATAGTCTTAGCCGTGTTTAGTTGGCATCAAAACGTTTTTGGAGAGACTACATATGTAGTTCACCAGTCAAACACACTCCTTATTCAGTTATTATAACTATGTGAATGGTTTAACTTAAAGTCATGAGAATTAGTAGTGGTGCCGGTATTTGTCAAACATATTGAGGAATCGGTTGGCAAGTATTGTCAGGTCGATACTCATTGCTAACATGATATCATTGATACGCAAAACATAAAACGTAACACGGTCTGTGTTCATGCTAATATAATCGCTGGAGTTTAAAGCGATTACGAACATACTTCTTTCAAGTACTAATCCATATTTCTAATAACGGTAACGATGTCAATTATACCAGTAAGTTTCAACTGCAATCAATAACGGCAGAGCAGAGGACAGCAGTGCACTGAGAACATGATACCTGATTTATTATTCATGCGGTAATAGTAAACTCATAGCGCTTATTACGATATAATATTCATATTTACCAATATGCTTTGTACCTGTTGAGGTTATAATAAAACATTTCCCCTACTCAACGCCACAGAAAACTGTTGTATTCTACTATACAAGTTTGATAAGTAGAGCAGAAATGGTCTTCATGTTGTTGTGATTCTCATCTGAGCGAATGTCAATATTTTGTTGAGTGTCTTTCAGACATCCCTGTTGACAGTGACGTGTCGTTGAATACTATTTTATGTAAATATAAGATATCGGGCGGCTGTTTTCTTGTGATTCAGAGAGGAAGAAGATTCATACACAAAGGCACATGTTATCGATTTGAGACTGCCATCCACAGGTACATTGAGAGAAAACAATATCGGTCATGCTATTGTGTGGTGAGCTCACATATAGATTATACGTCTACATCGTAATAGGCACTTGTAAACATCACCGTACTTAACACTAAAAGTGCATGGTTGTCTAAACCCTATTCATTGTTCTTAGCTTGTTGATGGTGAACTAAACCCTTTTAATCTGCGAAATCATCTTAACTCCAATAGTTAAATCCAGGGGAGAATCTTACCGTGTTTTATGTATAAAGTGATATTCGAATCGGACTGAGTGGTGCGTTTCCTTTTTCAGCAACATTTCTACCCTATCCTGTCTGTGGTTGCCATGCAGTAGAACGGAGCACGGGGAAGGTTAACGTCGCTGCGATATTTCCGATGAATCATTTGTAATGTAGATTGTATAAATGGTGGCGGTTTGTGTTTGTTATGGTGTTGTCATGGTACTGTATGTTTAGTGGTATAGCACTATAACATATAGTTCTGAGGTTTACTTTGTCACAACTTGACCATGATAAACGGCCTTATTGCAAACTCAACTAGAGTAAGAATCTGTGATCAAAATATAATGTAATAGAAACAGCATACACAGTTTAGTATTTCTGGAGAAAACATGTTGAATATATACACAGTCTAAAATGATTTTGCTTTTCATATACGCTTCATGAAACGAGTCTGGACATTTTTAGTTATGCACGAGCTTAAGTTTTCATTGTAGCGAGACGTCTCTGCCTAGTTAAATGAAGACTTCTTGAAGAGTTTCCTAAATCTCGAAAATTTTGAAAACTTTTCCACTTTTCTCTAACATATAACCCCGAACGTCTGCGATAAGATTCGCACAGAAATATTTTTTCTCAGTATGTATTTTTTTCTCGGACGATTGTTTATTCTTCAACGTCGTATCTTTGGCGTCATAAATTTGTACCTGCATTAAGTAATACGCTAACAGTATTACATGAGCGCATTCATTGCACAACACGGTAGCCATGTGATAAATAACACGAGACAATTTGGATTAAAGGCCTATTCACGAATTGACTCTACCTGTCAACCGGCATCATATGGGTCAAACGTAAATTACTAGGACGCAGGTACAAATCCATACACTGCACTTTTCATTAATGATAGCACGGTATCAAGATTTCTCGACATCGATCGAAAATTTAAATGTCAGACGTAAGGTGAATGATGTTTCTGGCACATACTGTCCACTGATTAGAACCAATATCATACTGGTGACTTAATGAGTGTACTACAGCACAAGTTCGAACAAGATATACCTGTTTCTCTCTCACCTGTGGCGAGATACTCACTTTTAATGATCAGTCTGTCCCTCTGATTGGCTATTGACCACTCGGTTTATCTCCGACCGCATTAGATTGATTCACGCCTGCTACATATTCGTTGATAATAATCGAAACCAGAAATATCGGCTTCAAACAAACAATAAACACATTGTTATTTTAGACATCAGCAGATCATATTATCTCAGCCACTGATCTAGAGACTTATCCGAGGGAGTTTAAAAATATTCAGGAAAGGGATGGAGGAATTAAATATTGTGTCTCTATGCGGAAAATAGGGGAAATTATATGTTTTAAGGGCAATTTGGGAGTCCTGTAGACCAGAAAACTCCTCTGGATCTGTCATTTTATCAGGTTCATACCATTTAACGGAGTGTTGTTTAAAAAACAAAACTGGAAACTTTTCATATACGAAAAAATGTTAAAAAAACCCCGCTTCTTTGTTATTAAGCATGGGCAACATTTTTTTTTAAATCCAACATATAACAAAAAGAAAAAGGATTGGGGCTCAAAACATGATTTTGTATACGTCTATAAATGTCCATATCACTCAGAAGTGTATACATACAATTAATGTGCCGCCAACCCGGGTAACACTTAACAGTTACAACTTAAATAGTATCAGATACGTCGTATCCTTCAATGTATAAAGCGATTAAGGCTGTTTTTATTGAAAACTTTGACATTAATTAAATATCTGTTAAGTAGCTCTCACTTAAGATGTTCAAAGGACTTTTTTTCGAGTTGTAGGGGTCGTTCCGCTTTGTTAGACATAAAATAAATTAACTTCAATGGGGTTTATTCTACTTGTGGGTTGTGTAAAGGTCTGTTTGCACGACGTTCAATACCTTGCAACATATCCTTTGTCAGGACAGTCTACCAATCCGAGCCCATTGTCGGATTTTTTTATTACCTTGGCGGGGTACATTGTATGTGTGATCGTATGCTTCATTAGATAGCACCTGTTGGAAATACGAAATCAATTCCTCTTGGCGTTTATTCAAGATATTTAGAGTTTTTATTTTCTATCGCTCGTTTTATTATTTTAACGACGTAAATCATTGTTTTCGTATCATTAATAAACATTTTATGGTCCGGAATATCTTAACCGCTTATCGTTTTGTTGTTAAGAGAGAAGTTTACAGATAAACTGAAAATCGTGATATTTGAATATGATTATTTAGTGAGTATCTACTGAAATTTTGTTTAGAATCTTCATTTACGATTTCATATCCATATCATACATGTGTCAAGTACATAGAAAACAGACTAATGAAAGTCGAATGATTTGTTGAGGGGACACACGTACTAGCTACTAATACTCAATACTCCTGTCCTCCGTGTGTCAGGGGAACAAACCTCGTCTTGGCCTTGATATTCAAAGTCTGCTTGGTTTAACAACCACTTATTGTCATTTTTTTTAATTTGAAATTCATGAGGGAATTTACATCAAAAGGGATTTAGGAAAACCTTGGAAAAAACATCAAAACAATTTGCAAATTTCCTACATTTTCTCAGTATGTATTTTGTTTAGTTTGTATTTACAGCTAGTTAAGCAAACCAGGCTTTGTATAATATTTAAAAAAATAATAATAAAATGTGCTACATTAAAAAACTGGGTTACCATGTAGATACGGGTCCAATCGTTTTAGAAGTTTCTTAATAGTATTTTATTCATATTTCCCCCCAAGAAGGCCCCGTTCTCCCGAGCAGTGACGTCAATACAACAATACATTATGTACACATGGTACCTATCCGTCATTGTATGTCTATGTAAACATAATCAACTAGTGACGATGTTTATATTAACTTCTTTTTTTAATTAGTAGCATATCGCAATCTTACGTACATTGTAATTACAAAACCTTAAAACAGAATAATATCACAATCTAATATATCGAAATAGGATTTTGTTATATTAATATTTACCATGGACAAAATTATTTCAACTATCAGCTGAAAAATATCACATTTTAACTAGAATTTGGATCCACATTTGTTTTGTGTAAGTATTTAAATCTTGCTGTTTGATCAAATTTTCTATAAGAAAAATTGAAAATGTATACCGACAGTCCAACGTCAGAGGACGCTGATAACATCACCTCGGAAACAAACTCTTTCGTCTCTCAGCTTTGTGGTGATCAAACTTGTGCACCGCCTCGACTGCCGTCTCAGCAACTCGGAATTTGGTTCGGGCATTTCCGGAAATGATATGAGAGTTTTTTGACTTTACAGATCCCATGGATATGCAACTCAGCCGGTCGTCATCCTCGTTTGGAACATACTGCACAAACGGTCGATAACTATCCGAGAGCTGTGGTTCCCAGATGTCAAACAGTTTTCGAAGAATATCTTTGTATGACAATTTCGTTTTCAATTGAAGTTGAACAGAAATCATACCATCGTCCTTTGTAGAGATTGTCTTGCATTTGCCTAGAGCTGCGATGTCGTCTGATGTCTTGTGCTCCTTTTTCGTGACGCTGGTTTTTGGCCTTCTAGCAAACGCACTTTTCACTGGTCTTCGATTTGCACGTTTTACAGCCGAACCATTATTTGGTGAACAGTCTTGCATCTCTCGACCTATCGGAGATGGAGTTTTAAAGACTTCGAACACTTTTTTGGGGTCACTTTCACATGGTGTTAAGGTTGTATGTCTGTTGAGCGATTCAACAACGGAGGGACTCAGCTCTGACACAGACTCCTCCACAACCATCCTCTCCGGTAATTGGACATTCCGGAAGTTTGTCAGCGTCCGGCGTTTCGGAGGATTCCTGCCGATTGCCACAGCTCTGTCCCTCGGACTTCCGGTTGTAGTTACAATAACGTTCGGCAACACTAAAGCCGTCATTTTGATGTTTAACCGATCCTCGGTTCACACAATCGGATTGGCGTTTCACAAAAATATTATCACAAATATAAAAGCACGAATAGTTTAGCACAAATTGTCTTGTATATGAAATATTTCAAGTCACTGCGTGTTAGAGGTCTACATCGTATTGTACTCCAATATCCAAGATCGTAGCATATATGTATAATAACTCTGAAAGGCTAGCTAACGTCACAGGAACTTTTTATACCGCCTAAAATGTGTCAAGTACTTAGATATGTTATATATTCATGTATATATTAATCGGCGCTGTTTGGAGTATAAATCCATTAGGGAAACATCGAGTTCTCTACATAACCGTTCTGACACGTTATAGCTGAAGTCCTTCGGCTGTCAATAAACGATCGCAATTCACCTGTTACTCGGCTAAGATTGAGCTGGAATTATTTCTTCAAACTAATCCAATAGTGATATACGATATATACCTATAGACTTAAACCGCACGTGTCTCACCAAAGACGATCTTTAGCTAGTAATGACCGATGAATTTAATAAAAACGATACACATCGAACAAGCCGGCCCCATGTATCGTGTATATTATATTAATATTATTCAGCATGTAACAGAAAGACAGTTATAATGAAGTGGATTTAAATCATAACAATGCTCTGTAATAGGCCCCGGTCGTTAGGTAGTGCCATCTCCTACGTCAATAGAATGTATATAGATATTTAATGATCGATAAACATTGTAGCGTGACTATGGACGTGGGTGAAGTCTATGGAGAAGACGTAAACTAAGAACTGTCCTAATCCATGTCATCCCGCACTCAATACACACCACGGGCAGATATAGGATTAGCCACGATTATTTTTCAACGGCTTTGAAACGCCAACGGAGAACCCTCAGAAACGTTCTAATGAGACCATTGAACACCGTCTATAACTATCTGCGACTTTGTCCTAACTGGTTTTCATATATATGACCGTGATTGAGGCAAAGTTTCTCTTTTTTTGTGCGATTCTCCGATATATGATCTAGTACATTATGGAGATATTGGCGGAGAAAAACAAGAGGATATCGAATTTTAAATAAAAGCATAGCAGAAACTCAAAATCGATGAAACTGTGTTAAAATATTTAAAAAGGAAAGATTTACATGGAAACCATTGAAAACGTGCTATACTGCAAGCCTAAATCTAATAATCAACGAAATATTGAAATCAAATTATGCTGAAATAAACATCGAGATGCATTGTTCTTTTGGTTTTTTCTGGTGATGATCATAGGGGAGTTTTGCTGCAAATACACTATGAAGGTCAGCGATAAACATGTAATACATTACATATAGATTTATAAGATTAGTTATATGACAAATTCTATAGTATTACCAGGTTAACGGTGTATATACTACAGCCACACGTGGGTAGGTTATCTATCGGGCACGTGGGGCTTAAACGTCTCACCACGTGAAGCTTATGGCATTATTAATTAACTGGATTTAGATCAGACAGGATCAAATCTCCACTTAATACATGGATTGCTATAATCACCTTATTTCTGACACTTAAGTGGTCACATTGTATTGTGGTTTGTGAGTACAGATTGCAAAGATTGCAGGTTTAGGAAAGTTCTGTTTATGAGTCCGGTCTTCAATACAGAAACACAGACAACCCCGTTCTTCCACACGGTAATATGACCAATCCCGCTCTTCCATACAGCATCACAACCAACCCGCTCTTTCATACAGTAGCACAACCAACCCCGCTCTTCCCTACAGATTTATAACCGACCCCTATTTCTTTAACAGTTCTACAACGAACCCCTACACAATACAGCCTCACCCATTCGTTGGGTTACAGGCAACCCTGGTCAGCTTTACAGCTATTCTCAACCACTCTTTTCTCCCCATAAAGTGATACAGCTAACACCAGTTTCACCCACTTTTACATTGTTATAACCAAAACAAACCCAGTTTTCACTGCAGTGAAAGAAGCAAATTAAGGGTTACGATCACACCTCTACAGTGTTACAGTCATCCCTGATTTCCACCACAGTGTTCCAACAGACCCCAGTCTCCACTTCAGTGTTACAACCAACCCCAGTCTCCCCTTTATTATTACAACCAACCCCAGTCTCCACTTCAGTGTTACAACCAACCCCAGTCTCCACTTCAGTGTTACAACCAACCCCAGTCTCCCCTTTATGTTACAAACAACCCCAGTCTCCACTTCAGTGTTACAACCAACCCCAGTCTCCCCTTTATGTTACAAACAATCCCAGTCTCCACTTCAGTGTTACAACCAACCCCAGTCTCCACTTCAGTGTATTTTTACAGCCATTTGTAATTGTAATTCAACCAACCCCAGTCTCCTCTACAATGTTACACCCTAGTCTCATCTACAGTGTTACAACCCCGGTCTCCGATACAGTGTTGTAAATAATCCCAGTCTCCCCTACAGTTCAATGTAACCCCTCCCCCAGTATTACAACCAACCACAGACCCCCCGACCTGTTACAGCCATAGGTACACACGCAAGTGTGTATCTTACGTTCATCTTTAAGCATGGAACAAATATTGTTCAAATACATATTTTAACAAAAGCATGACTAACATTTATCAGAAAATATCGCAACTTACATGAATTGAAGGAATAAATCTAACAGCAGTCAGTTATTTTCATTAACTGACTGATATAGCGAAGTGTTCCGTTTTTGGTACCTGCTAATAGTACAGGTAAACGTTACTTAACTAAGATTGTTTCTATTAATAGACGCAGAAATTGTTTTAATCTATAAACAATACACACAAATAGCTTCATTATAGTAAAAGCAGTGATGTTCCAGTAAATAAAAACGAAGAATTAAATATTTTCTTTTTAAAGTGTTCCATTTTGTGTACCTTCACCTTAATTTTTATAAACAGCGTGGTATTATTCTTTATTCTTACCAAAAACATCTGCCTTCAATGTTTTAAATTGGTATTTGATATTCAATATGATCTCATGTTTGTACTTACAAACGCTGTTTATTATTGATATCTGGGAAGATTTCTCTTAATGCAAAACTACATTGTTATTGTGAACACTGGAAAGCTTGGTACGTGAAAATTATACCTAGGATTTGAATGCAATAATTAATATAACATCTGAATAAACCTGGTAACTACTCTCTGGTTCAAGAACTCCGATACCTGGATGTTGTTCCTGAAGATGCAACGATTTTTCAAACATTATTAGAGTGTCAAATTGAAAAGGTCTCTCGCATTACCCCTATTTAAATAATGCGTATTATATACTGAGGCCTGGCCAATGTTACCTACCATTGCTCAAAAACATAATTTAGCTTAGGGAATTCGTAGTTAAATGAGCCTAAATGAAGGACAACAATTATATGCATACAGTTAAAGCCAAAAACAATGAGAAGATTATTAGACAAAGTCCTTTCAACAATATCAACGCCCTTCTAT
>JAUMHH010109863.1:6852-21419 GCA_032359455.1 Chlamys rubida
GTACATTTCTAAGTTGTACCAGTTGGGTACATTTCTAAGTTGTACCAGTTGGGTACATTTCTAAGTTGTACCAGTTGGGTACATTTCTAAGTTGTACCAGTTGAGTACATTTCTAAGTCAAACAGAAGACGAAACATGAACACTGTGACTAGTTCTGATACATTTTGTTTTCTCTTGCCTCAGGTGTTCACAAGTTGTATCAAATTGATCAATGGACAAGTTCTTAAAAACAAGAGGCCCAAGGGGCCTATACCTATCATTTGTCATTTGATGGCGTTTACAGAATATGTTTCATTGTGAAATGGTCGAGAAGTCTTTTTTAAACTGATACAATTGTTTGCTGTGATAATAGTTGCCAAGGTAATTTATTTGAGCAATTTTTGAAACCCTTTATGCCTATCAAGCTACAGGCCAAATATGATAACCCCATGCACTGTAGTTTATAAGAAGTTGTTCATTGAATTTTTTAACACATGTCACCTTGAAAGTGTGCCAAGGTCATTGCTAACTATGAACATCGTGACTCTGGGAATTGTAGTTCTTATGTCATTGGAATATTTAAACAAATTTGACCCCTATTACAAATTTGACCCCTATTATGTTTAATATGGATCAAGGTGATATAGTAACAACATTGAAAGCCCCTCTCCACAGCAAGCTGTAGGTCATAATATAATGATTTTAGACATTTCGGTCCTTGCGAAGATTTCATCCGACGTTTTCAACATAGTTGACCCTTGTGGCCTTGAATGTTGGTCAAGGTCATACATTTGAACAGAATTGGTAGGCCTAAACCACAGAAAGCTACAGGCCAAATATCAAGGCTCTAAATTTCTAGGATTTTAAGAAGAACTTATTATAATGCAAAAAGATGTCAACTAAAGTAAGGTAATTGCTTGGATGCAGAGATTTATCTTATGTTCCAAGGTCAAGTCTTAACTAATATCCCAAGGTCATTTACTAACTGAAATTCAAGGTTGTGTACTACTTGGTATTCCATGATCATGCGCTTCCTGGTATTCCAAGGTCATGTACAACCTGATATTCCAAGGTCATGCATTTCCTGGTATTTCAAGGCCATATACTACCCGATATTTCAAGGTAATGAACTATCTGGCATTTCAAGGTCAAGCTCTTTCTGGTATTTTATTGTTAAATACTAACTGATATTCCAAGGTCATTGACTTCAAATGCGAAGGTCATTCATAAATTTTAATGTTTTAACTTAAATTGCCCTGTCATTTACTTTGTTATTCCCTGAACAAATCTTTGGTGAAATTTGTTTTTCCAGAAACAGAAAACTTTTTTATCAATATACTTTTAAAGTATCCAACCCCTGTAGTTCAATGATATGGTTGGTTCTTGATGTACTGTTTTTATAATAGCATCCTTCCAGACTACTATTGAGAAACAATGAAGTAGGGTTGTTATCTGTGTACGTGTACATGTGTAGGTGTGTAGGTGTGTATATATTGGCACTGTGTCAGTACAGGTTGTAAACACATCTACACATGTAGAACTGCCTTACAAACCTTTATAATTTACACTTCACCTACTTCCATGTGTCTGCAAATAAAAAAATATCAGTCCAACAATGAGCAAGCACTTTCCGGCCAGCCTCCCCCCCTTCCATTACTCCCCCTCCCCACACCCGTGCTGTGAGGTAACATAAAGGTCTGATGCACCACACAGCTATTGAAGGTAACAAATGTCTGCGGACCCATCAACTACAGGCGAACAAACCGAGACTCAACATGCATATGTCGTCATCACTGGATGAGATTGTAGATTACCTGTGGCACACGCCGAGCCTTCCCGGCAGCTTCTTCCTCCGACGTGGTATGTGCACACCAAGTTTTTTGAACTTCTTATATACCGCGGCAGCAGCCATTAAAATGATAACATGGATTTGGCTGTAAGGAAGTCCCCATATAATCACCGTGGTTACGGAGGCCACACATAATCCCATGTCAAACCATGATGGTTATACCGTGGACCACACAGTAAACGCGCTGTGTGTATCCCCCTTCCTCTCTCACTCCTATGACACAGTTGTACACCTCCACCGTGCGGAGATTAGTTCCTACTTCATTTGTTACTGATTGTTATCTTTATCACAGAACACACTCTCCCGTTGCCAACACTGACAGTAAGGGTAGTGTGGTGCTCCTCCTCGCTGTTGTGTGCCTCTACAAAGTCAGCGCTGATGAATCCTCCAGGTTTCTGGACCAGGTAGCAGCTATGTCATGGATGTATGTACAATTTGCTGTCCAAAATTCCGCAGACACTTTGGCATTTGGCGACGACCTCAGCGTTAGATCTCCCCTGGAAGTTGAAGTGTGTTGCCGTGGCCATTATAACGACACATTACCTCCATCATTTTATCACTGAGAGCTTCGTGTGGACCTGATGGAAGGAGTTTGTCGCTGGATTGATTTAGACCTTAATACTATAAAACACACCTTTCATTTTTAGCACTCGGCCCAGTAATCCTTCATCGTGTACATGTACCAATCAGTCGTCTATATCAAACGTGGAAATCTAGGGCCACAGACCTATTGGAGGTTAGCTGGATGGGGGAGCTACTAATTGATATATACTTGTGGTGTTTGGGAGCTGTCGTGTGTGAGAACATGCATGCTGCGTGTGCGTTTAGGAGTAATCACACTTTAAACCTGCTGGGAAGAAACTGCACTTCTTGATCCCTAAAGCACATTCATCATCCACTTGACGACACTAGTACATACCTCAGTGCTGCGTATAGAGCAGCCATAGAAATGTGCCTACAGCTTCCGTGTGACAAAGCCATCTATAACAATGACTATTTAATACTTCATTTAAGGTGATGTGAAACAAATTCCTGTCCATTCATATTATATTTTATTACGTTAGGTACATATTTTGATTGAAAAAAGCTCATAATTTGAAAATTTTAATCAAAATGAAAACAACTTAGTTTTGTAAAAACTTCAATATCATTGTCACATTTTCAGGCTAAGAATGTACATTAAAGAGGATAATTGTTATAATTATGAAACTTCAACTTATTTGAATTTTACCTGACTTATCAAGCTAATGAAAGTTCATAAGAAAGGGACTAATTGTCAGTTAACTGTACACTGTTAACTAATAGAGTCCCTCAATCTACATCTACTGTTAAAACAAGGACAAAAATGTTTTTTTTACCAATGAAATGTTAGAACACAAAACAATACAACCACCTCTTGTACTATAATTAGGTTGACATGTCAGTATTACCTGTCTATAACAATCAACCCTTTATACACTATAATTAGGTTGACATGTCAGTTACCTACCAGTAACAGCCAGTCGTTTACGTACAATAACTGGGTTAACACGTCAATATGTACTAGTCTATAACGGCCGGTTCCTGAGGGAACACGTCAATATGTACTAGTCTATAACGGCCGGTTCCTGAGGGAACATGTCAATATGTACTAGTCTATAACGGCCGTTCCTGAAGGAACATTTCTCCTATAGTGTTTTCGGGGCAGGTATAGTGCCGGACCTGTCAGACTTGAGCATTATACCTCCCCAGACAACACTAAAACAGAACTGTTCCCGAGGTAAGGGCCATAATGGATTTAGTACAGCAAGTCTTCCCTGCTAACCTTGTCTGTGTACTCGTGCAATAGAAATCTCCTTCTTTGTTTTCATTAGTTTGAAATTGGCCAATAAACTGTCCGATTCGGTAATTCATATCAGGAGTACATAGCCATTTCCTTCTCTCCTTTCTTGTATGAACTCTCTTTATACAGTTACAGTGAATGTTGTGGTCTGTATCAGAACAACAGTAGTTAGCTATCGTTTTCCAATAAATCATCATGTGACATACGTAAGTACAACAGTACCTGTCTATAATGACCACCTCTATAAAACTGTACAGATTTATTAAGCTCTGTTACAGACACATATAAGGATAAAATCTGTCTACAGAGACAACCTAATACAGTAGGTATCCAGGTTTCTCCCACTCCTCCTAGAGTTGTCTCCCTTACTGTCCCGGGGTCACTTTTCTGTCTACAGAGAAAACCGAATACAGCAGGAATCCAGGTTTCTCCCACTCTTCCTAGAGTTGTCTCCCTTACTGTCCCGGGGTCACTTTTCTGTCTACAGAGAAAACCTAATACAGTAGGTATCCAGGTTTCTCCCACTCTTCTTAGAGTTGTCTCCCTTACTGTCCCGGGGTCACTTTTCTGTCTACAGAGACAACCTAATACAGTAGGTGTCCAGGTTTCTCCCACTCTTCCTAGAGTTGTCTCCCTTACTGTCCCGGGGGCACTTTTCTGTCTACCCCTAGTGTGTAGATAGCTATATATCCCTTACTGTCCCGGAGTCACTTTTCTGTCTACAGACACAACCTAATACAGTAGGTGTCCAGGTTTCTCCCACTCTTCCTAGAGTTGTCTCCCTTACTGTCCCGGGGTCACTTTAGCCCTGGTGTGGGACCTCACCATTTGGGTAAGGAATTTTTAGTCTCACCTTGGAAATAGGGTCAGATTCTATTATTACTATAAGTATTATTGAAAATCAGCTAAATCTTCTGGAGGTTTCTGATGACCACAACAAAGGTTTTTATGATGGACAAATCAATCTGACCATTACAGTTAGATAGCACGGACTGAAGCGTAATAATAAACCACGACCACGCTCTCAAAGGAAACTTTGTACCCAACTCCCAGAGAAAACATTAATATATTCTTACCAGTAAAATTGCTTTTATTCCAACAAAAACACTATGTTACGTTTTGACAACTTATGACAATTGTTTACAGCTAACCAGGCTTAAATATCTTGGTTCCATATCAACATGTTAAAGAGAGTTAACAAAGCTTCAGAAATAAAGCATATGCAGCTTAAAAAATAAAAAAAAATTGTAATGTAACTGTAATTAATTAACCTGTACATTATAATGGAGCTGTAGGTAGAAACACTAAGTAATTTGATATACCAGTCATTTTGTGTACAGTAAATACCAGTGTAGCGGACATTATCACCCTGGTACATCGACACACACTTAGGTTTGTTTACCCTGGTAGGAAGGGTTTTATGCAAGAGAAAGTTTACAAGGAAAACAAAAGGTTGCAAAATTAGTGTGAAATGCCGACATGTGTAAAATATACACTTTTACAGAATATACTTTATGTAAGACAAATATCATTTGTGCCAAAAGCCTTATTTTTTGCATGTTTTTACAGCAAATTCCTGCCTTTGACTTGGCTATGCTTCAAAAAACCTGGACAAACCATTAAGAACACATATAAGAAAGATTTCTTACAGTCAGGGAAACGTGATATGTCTTACAAATGTACCACCGTATACTCATATTGTTGTGTTCACCCTGTATCTTTGGGGAATAAATTCTCCTCAAGGCCACTTTAGAACTTCTCAAGTGGTATCATTTAAAACACATGACCAACAGATACTGGCTGAGGGGAGATAACTACGTACCATCCATCTCAACTATATGGACATGTAACAAAACCATTAAATCATTACTATTTCCCCCCTGTACGATTCAGTTTACTTTGACGTCGAAAACAATCCAGTATCAATATGACCCATCCTTCGATGAGATCGGTGCGTCAAATAAGGCCACAACAAAACGTGTACAAGTTTCCTGTCTCTAGAACAGGCACAGTTGCCAAATGACCCTATATTGTACAAAGACTTTAAATGTTTTACTCATATCAGTTGTTTTTGAAATCAGTAGAAATCTATATATTTTCCTTTCTCTCAAAATCGACTAATTTGTTGAATAGAACAGCTTAAACTTTGGTATTTTACATGACTGTTTTATCAAACAGGGCTAACTGTAAATGGCTCCCAGACTTTTTAAAATTTCGTCTCACTGCTTTTCCCCCATGAAAAAAACCTGACAAGGTGTCAGGTATGAAAATACTTGGCCTACCTACTAGAAACTATCAATACACATTTAATTTTTAATTCTGTTTGTGATTATTGATTTGTTTTATAGTGTACAACCAGACAAAGACCTATTTACACACAACATCAGGAATGGATACGTTATCATTCTTACTAGTACAGTTGAATTAAAACCATTAACTTGTCCAAACCTTACCACTAGTACTTGGTGATAAATTCCTTGTCAAATCTTAATTTCATTTTTGAGAACTGAAATTAAATCTTTGAGAAAATTCACCATGAACTAATAGTTAGAATTAGAGATAAAAAAAAAATTTGACCATCCATCTCAAGACTATAGAAGAGTTGTTATAATGGAAATTGCTGATGATATCATAAGTGGAATATTGATTTCTGGTGAATTTGTTCTTGGTAAGAACTAAATCTCTTTCCAGTAAATCGGATTTCCTGGTCAAACATTAAAACTGTCTTTGTGGCTTATTATTAAAATCCTCTTTACTGTGATGTCTTCAAGATAACTTCGACTGAGAAATCCATGGTTAACGTTTGGAGACATGTATGTTTTTGAGATTTTCAGAATTACTGTGCACCGACTCAAACCCCAGCACACTGGCACCAACCACCTACAACCGACTCAAACCCCAGCAGACTGGTACTGACCACCTATAACCGACTCAAACAGCATAAGACTGGCACCAACCACCTACAACCGACTCAAACCCAAGCAGACTGGCACCAACCACCTACAACCGACTCAAACCCCAGCAGACTGGCACAAACAACCTACAACCGACTCAAACCCAAGCACACAGGCACCAACCTCCTACAACCGACTCAAACCCCAGCAGACTGGCACCAACCACCTACAGCTGACTCAAACCCAAGCACACTGGCACCAACCACCTACAACCGACTCAAACCCAAGCACACTGGCACCAACCACCTACAACCGACTCAAACCCCAGCAGACTGGCACCAACCACCTACAACCGACTCAAACCCCAGCAGACTGGCAGCACCAACCATCTACAACCGACTCAAACCCCAGCAGACTGGCACCAATCACCTACAACCGACTCAAACCCCAGCAGACTGGCACCAACCACCTACAACTGACTCAAACACCAGCAGACTGGCACCAATCACCTACAACCGACTCAAACACCACAAAATTTGAACAACAAACGCATATTTATGAATCAAATAATGACAGAACAGTTCTATATAGTTTTGTCAAAATTGTATAATCAATATCGTGAAATGTCCCAGCCAATCAGATGCCAAGGAATAATTTCTAATTTCAAATCAACCCTAATGGAAAATTGAATTTCCTGGGCCAGGGGTTTGGTGCAGCAATGCCCCTATAGATCTTTCATTCATAAGAAAAGAATTCCCTTGGCCCAAGGATGTCCATGTGAAATTGGTTCAAAATCTCTTTAGCCATACTAGACTAGTAGTTTTTAATGATGACTGACAGCAAATGAGTGACACTGTGCCACGGCATAATAACAATTTTAGTAAGTTATTAAATTCCTCCGCTGATTCATACATAGAAGATTACAAAAACGAGGAAAGTGTTTGTGATGATATGGCAGTGACTTCAAACCGGTACCACATGGATACAAAAACTTGGCAGCAAATTATTGACTTTCCTCACAGATACATATGAAACAGATATGGCAACTCGACAATTTTTCATTTGAACATAAATTGTAAGTCTTGACAGGAATTAGTAACTGTGGGAAGGCATGCAACCCTGCCAAGCTCACAGTGACTGTGTGACGCACACAGCTCCACCAAAGTATGACAGCCATTGCGTCAGAGACCGTCTGATGTTGGGGATGCCTGACAGTAAGGGAGTAGGGGAGAAGTGTGTCCATGCTAACAAGATGATGGGGTGTTAGATAATATGATAGATGACAGACAGTACTTCATCTACATCTACCAGGAATGTGTAGTATGTATAGCTGAGCAGTTATGGTCAATACTGGCCATCGTCTTGTACCAACCTTATATAGCATCACACTATGTCATAGTGAAGTAATATTTTACACTCACAACCATTTGTGTGCGCTTTAACCGATAACAAACCTTTGCCATACAAAAAACATTTCAAATCAATCTTCAGTATTTTTCTTAATCAAGTTCACCTGTTCTCCTATTGTGAAAATGTCCTACCAACGTAATTTTTATGGACAATAGTTATCTGAATTTTGATGTCAGGTAAATTTTTTACTTTTTTTAGATTTAAGGATGTCTGCTACCTTACTGAATTCCAAAAGAGTTCCATTCTAATAAACTTGTAAATATTACAGACATATTAAAATATGCACAAGTTACTCATATATTGATTACACTTCTATAATTCTGAATAGTTAGATAAAAAGTACATACTGACTTCAAGGGGAATAACTCCTACACAAGTCACAAGTATAATGTGTCAGATAGAATGTTTTCTTAATTGCCCAGTTTAAAAAAAACGTTTCTCAAAAATAGCTACAGTTCTTTGAAAGTGTGCATAAGATAATTTTGACATTAAAATGAAATGGTATTTGATGCTACAATACAGACCAAGTGTTGTTTAAAGGTCAATCAACAGAGACTGGCATTATAAAACAGCATCCTTTCATAATGGCTCCCCCATATAACCTGCTATTTTAGATTAGCTTTGGGCCCCTCCTCATCAGTCTAGTCAAAAACCCCACCAAATATGATAACCAGCATTTTCATATTAAATTGAAGATATTGCAATAATGATTTCCACTTGAGACTTACACCTAGAATTTTTAATATCTCAAAACTTTAGGAAACAAACTGATCCCTACGCTCCAAAATAGCACTGTGTCATCTCCAAAATAGCAGTGTCATCTCCAAAATAGCACTGTGTCATCTCCAAAATAGCACTGTGTCATCTCCAAAAGATAGGTGATCATTTTCAGATTTTTTTTTTTAAAAAATAATTAAAATTTGGGGGAAACAAATTCTGTATTTAAACAGAAAAAATACCAGGAGTTTATATATCGACTGCTGGATGGTAAAGTTTTGGGACACTCCGGACTCAGATTGACGTTTTACCACACTGAGTCAATGGACATGTAACATTTATCATTTCCCAATCCAATACAAAATTACAATTTACAATCGGTATTATATATCACCGATCCATATCACCGACATGTGAACATTACAAAGAGCAATAAACTGTCATGAATGGTAATCAGAATTTACGATTCACAGGCAAAAATGAACCAGAATACCATCATTTTCAATAATAATTAATTATTCATTAGTAATAATGAAACAATAAAATGACACACCAAACAAATCTCACAGTGGAAATATGCCTTCCATAGGGATAATGGTCATGTCTCCCAATTTAGGACGAAGATTCCTAATTTTTCTCTCTCCTTTTGCAGTTTGAATTAGCTCTTGTCATCTTGCTATTTGTTCAAATTCAATTAACAAACTGCACAGAACAGCTTAAGCGACCAGCATTTTACATTGATTTTGTCAAGAAGGGGTTATTATAAAGTACTTTTGAGACACTTAAGATTTTAGCATGATGCACCTCCAGTGAACAATTTGAAAGGTTGTCATTTAGTATGGTATTCAGATGCCAAAAAACCTGTGCTTCACTCTCGTCTTGGTTAAGAAATCACCACAGCCAAGCACTGTAATGCCATATCTCTTTATCTGCTCCTCAGCACTGTCACCAAGCACTGTATACCATATCTCTTTATCTGCTCCTCAGCACTGTCACCAATTAATGGACGGAGTTGTCGGATTAAGATTTATTCCAGTTCATAAACAGACATATACATTAGCTCTGCATCCTCCAATAGTACTATACATAGAAAATGCTATATATGTTACGAGACCTCCGACACGTTGTAGTAAGGTCGGACTATACACTGATTTTGCTGCACAAACACATGGTAGGACCATGAAATTATTGAACAAAATCAATCAATTTTAGCATTGTCACTCTACTAAATCATAAATATGATCAACATACATTTTAGAAAATGGTCGCTGATCTTGCTAGACTTTAACTTTGTTAGCAACAGCAATGCTTGCTATAGGAACACCAATTTCTAAAATGACATTGCATTAGTAAGGTTAACATTCAATGTTATCAGAATATTGACAGACTGACTCACAATTATGTGATCACTACTGTTAAATATTTTAATTGGGGCCATTCAGTTTTGTGGTTCCTGTGTTACTGTGACAATGGGGTGGTATACCACGTACAGTAATCCGCAAGTAAAAGTCTCCTTTACAAATGGACATTTGGTCACATGACCTATTTTGTATCTATATTGCATTAAGAATTAAGCAGGCAAATCTTGAACTGATGAATTATTACTAATAAGCAATTTCTGAACTTATATCAGTAACTCTTCATCCATGATCTACCAAGTCTATTGGTCCACTACTCCCATGATGGTGGGATGTGTCCTCCATCATGATTTGGCCCGAAAAAATGAGCTTGACCTCTTACATGACTTGGCAAGTTTGGCCCAATCAACTTGTCTGAAATACAGTTTGAGGTATGATAGGACCTTCAAACTTGACCTTGATGTTTGTAAACCTCTCCAATCTACAACTGCAGTATAACAACAGTGAAGACTTGACCTTGACCTCCGAAAACTTGTCTAATATACAGATGCAGTATGATAAGGGTATATAGACTTGTCCTTGACCTCTGTAAACTTGTCTGATATACAGATGCAGTATGAGAAGGGTATAGACTTGTCCTTGACCCCTGAGAATTTGTCCAACATACTTATGTAGCATATTAACATGTTTACATGCAAGCTTGACCCTGAAGCTGTCCAATATGTAGTATAGGGAATGTAAGCGAGTCAGGAGTGGCCACATAAGTCATAAAGCATTCATGTGTATAGGTTGCCTGCATTTTAGACTTGTTGAAGTCCATGCATTTCAGAATATTTAATTACTGTTTTTAAAGCTTTTCCTCCCAATGAAATTCTCAGTTCAAAGGGGGGATATTTCAGCTTAAATACATCTAAATTCTATATATTTTATCACCAAAGACTACAATAATGTATGTTACTGGTATATAGACTTACATTATAGTCTATCTTGTATCTGAAATTTAAACAAAGTTCTAGACTTTCTATAACAATAGTAAAAAATACGAAAATCCTTTAATTGTATTTTATAAATTAATCACCATATAATTTTTACCCTTATAAGACATATCTAGTTAAAGATCTAGGATTTATGTATCAGTAATCTGGTAGGATGACAAAGGTCAGGAGACAAAACAAATGATGTAACATACTAACTTGTCCATATCTGTTATGTTGTATAATATTGTAAGTCATATCCACATTCTCTAACACAAATATTTGAAGTGATCGAGGCACACAAATCTTTATGACTGGGGCTGATATCTTGTTAATCTTTCGCATGGATAAATGGGGAAAGTAATATGATACAGAACTCGACATCATCCATCATGAATTTCCTGTTTTTGATAAACATGTAAAACATACCATCATATATAACTTTTACAGAGCGATAACTAGCAATATTTGTTTGGCTTCATACTATTAGATATCTCCTCCCTGACTTCATGTCTTACAAAAATACCTTCATTTAAAAAAAAAAAATTACAAAAAAATTAACCTACGAAAATGTTACTGTGATGATGTTAGTCGTCAAGGATACCTACTCTTCGGTGTCGTCTATCTCCTCCACGTTTAGATCTACAGACGTCGCCTGGTCATACAGATGTTGTAGCCACTGTTGATCACCCATATGATCTCGCTGACTTAACGACATCGTGAAATATCCGAAAGTGTTCAAAGTCGTCACAATTTGTCACCGTTTAACTTTGTAGGTGAAATTAAACGAAAGACACACTCGAAGATTAATTAGAATCCACACTGAAGTTTTTCATTATTATTCATTCCATTACCACTATCCATCTAGAAGTTCAATCAGAGTTAATACTGTATCATCAAAAGTGGAAGACACACACAAGATATTCCAAAGGTTTGCTGGTCGCAATTCCCATCACAAGCAGATTTTCCTCAAAGGATTATTTTTTATCAAATCATGATTTCACACAATCTGTTGAATAGATCTAAATATGTTAAAGATGAAACTCTTCATTAATTAAGTTTTGAAGTTTTGTGTTTGACAACTTAATTATGATTCGAACACTTGAGTAATTATATAACACAAAGAAGATGTAAAATCCTTGAAAATTACAGTCAGAAAATATAATTTGTATACATAATCATTTATAGTCCCTTAATAAATTCTCTACAGAAAAAAACTAACGGCCAATAAAAAGTTTACAGAAGAAATACGGAGTTTACAATGAAACCCGTAGAAGTTACACTGTGAAGTTACACTGTGCTAATGACCCACTAGTTTACCTCACTAATCATCTTACCAGATTTCACAGAGAATGTAGGTAGCTCCTCTATAATCCAGTAAACAAACCCACAACAACATGCCTCAAATTTCTACCCTCCAAACGTCCTATAAGGCATGAAATGGCCGTAATTCCTCCCTCCCTACCTATACAGGTGGTACTCCCCGCGTTACTAGCCGATGATTTGCTCCACGTTTTGATTCCATGTGAGACCAAGAGATGTTTATTACAAAGAGCAGAGTGGTATAGATACATTTTTTGTTCAGAGAAACTGTTATGTTGTTCTGTATTTAGAAAGCTTGGGGGTTATTTTTCTCCTGGTTACATCTACCAGCACCAACTATGTCAAGCATTTAGGCATCTGTCCGACCGTTCTCCCCGTAACCAAACTTCTTGGAAGTTATTACAATTACCTGACGACTTTTAATAAAGGACTCAGAATTCGGAAAACTTTGTCTGACAAACAGAAATTTTTGGAAACTGTTCTACGACATTGAACACCTTGTTACACAACAAAAGTTTGTTACAACCTTTAGAAATCGTAGTGAAGAGGACTTAATTGGCACATGTTAACCACATTGTTTTTACATTTAAAAACAAATGAAAATTAATACTATATTTTCAATTTTAAACAAACAAAAGGTTTTGAAATTAAGATAAGCATTAGGTACAGACAATATTTGACTCAGGAAGGAATATACAAGCATTGATTTCTATAGTTTAAAACTTCTAAATTATTTTATTTTTTCAGCATTCAAATAATATAACAATATACAAACATATGTTTATTATATCTACTTTACCACATTAAAATTTAATGAAATGTATTTTTGTGTCTAACTCATGATCAGTCTCTACAAGGCACTGTAATGTGACCTAGATAATCATATGTTGTCACAAAAAATGCTATCAAAAAATTCAACTGAAAGTTTACTTATTTCACAGAACATGCAAAAATATAATCACAGCATTAAATTAAATTTCACTCATTTATCATTTGAGCAGAGAACATGCAATCAAAAATCTTGAATATTTGAAATGGATTTTATTTATTTGAGCACAAACATGCAAAAGTTTAATAAAAAAATAATCAAAAGAAATATAATTCATTTGAGTACAGAACAGGCAAAAGAGCAATCTGAAATATTCAAATAAAATTACATTTATTATACTGACAGGCAGAAACGCAATCTAAAATATTTAAATGAAATTTTATTTATTCCTGTAATGTACATGTGAATAGATTATCAGACTGGAAGCACTCGAGTTAATGTGTGTTTGTTACCGTTATCAAACGAACACCAGTATGTGTTATCATCAAGTGTTTTTTCACTCTTCATATACAATGTACAGGAGCTGGGCTCAGTTATCATTTAGACAGGAGTAATTGTACTATCAACAGAGCCGGAGCCTCTGGGGAGATCAACAAACACGCCGTTTACTGAGGTAGTTCCCTGGTAACAACAGGCTCCTCCACAGAGACCAGTAACTTTAGCTAGGGTACTTGTCTGCTACAATAGAAACATACAGATGAAGTGCTTACAGTACACAACAGACTGAACTTACAGAGTGAAGCGAGAGTAGCAGAGAATACAAAAGATTGAACATCGTAGAGATCAGAGGTCACTTGTTACCATAGAGATAAGGAGTTCCTTGTTACCATAGAGATCACAAGTCACTTGTTACCATAGGGATCACAAGTCACTTGTTATCACAAAGATCAGAGGTCACTTGTTACCATAGAGATCAGAGGTCACTTGTTACCATAGAGATCACAAGTCACTTGTTACCATAGAGATCACAAGTCACTTGTTACCATAGAGATCACAAGTCATTTGTTACCATAGAGATCACAAGTCACTTGTTACCATAGAGATCACAAGTCACTTGTTACCATAGAGTTTAGAAGTCACTTGTCACCATAGAGATCACAAGTCACTTGTTACCATAGAGATCAGAAGTCACTTGTCACCATAGAGATCACAAGTCACTTGTTACCATAGATATCAAATGTCACTTGTTACCATAGAGATCAAATGTCACTTGTCACCAGAGAGATCAGAAGTCACTTGTTACCATAGAGATCACAAGTCACTTGTTACCATAGAGATCGCAAGTCACTTGTTACCATAGAGGTCACAAGTCACTTGTTACCATAGAGATCAGAAGTCACTTGTTACCATAGAGATCACAAGTCACTTGTTACCATAGAGATCACAAGTCACTTGTTACCATAGAGATCACA
>JAUMHH010109974.1:9256-20166 GCA_032359455.1 Chlamys rubida
AGGCTGATGAACAGTGTAAAGGAAGCATTGACATGTAACAGTGCAGGGACAGGCTGGTGAACAGTGTAAAGGAAGCAATGTCAGTAGGCAGACTCGTTTTTTAAAAAGGCATAATTTTTTATTTACATGTACAGAAATACTGTTTTAAGAAGAATTTCAAATGCACCGTTCAGATTACAAAATATTCTACTTTAGGTTATGATTCCCATTGCTTTTTGGTTAAGGGGGAAGTGAAGGATGTCGAGTTAATAATGTACTCAATTAATAATATGTGCGCATTCACAGAGTAATTATACACATGCTGATATTTTTTTATTTTTTTTTAAACTTTCGTAATAAATTTATCATGCGTATAATATACGAATAAAAGAACAAAATAAAGTACACAGTGTACTATATATGGAACTATTTTCTGGCGCGTTTTGATACGGTTAAACTGTCATTTCGTTGCATTGTAAGCTG
The DNA here is from genome assembly GCA_032359455.1 of Chlamys rubida. Classification (NCBI taxonomy): domain Eukaryota; kingdom Metazoa; phylum Mollusca; class Bivalvia; order Pectinida; family Pectinidae; genus Chlamys; species Chlamys rubida. Next base: position 9,719 of record JAUMHH010109974.1, read on the forward strand.
TAACCCTTGGAGCCTCGACTTGAACCGGCAATCCACGTATAAACAATGTTGTATTAATTGTATGTCACCCAAACAAATTGCTATTTATGCCATGTATAGATTGTTTTACTTAATATAAGCTATGCGGCAAATACTTGCTCTAGTCTCATGTTATATATTATACAGAATTTTAATCAGTTCGGTATGTACCTTTTTCGATTTATGTTTTACTTGTGACATTTCTGGCAAGGGTTGAACTGATGTAATTAGAAAAAAAAAAATTGATCATTCAAATTTAAGAAAAAAAAATGAATATTGAGGAATTTCGGCAGGAATTTAATCTGAACAGTGCTACTATAAATAACTTTCACATATTTTTTCCATTTTGCTACTGGAGCAACAATATCTTTACTATAATAATACGATATATGTTTTAGGTTTCATATTGTGCTAAGTTATCAGCAACGCCTGCATCTATTAATATAGCCCATTAGGTTGAGTCAGGTTCACATGGACGTTTAGCAGGCATGGGTACTAAAACCAATCCATTATTTCACAGAGTAATGAAAAAAACTGACAGCATTCAAAATATTTAGACTCATTTTAGTAGTTTATTTGTTAAAATATTTATTTGAACAGTCCTTTTTCCATGTTTGGAAATATGGTATGATATTATGGTTCTCGCACCGTACAATTTTTCGGAAATATATATATGTTTTTTTTATTTAAAATTTCCGACAATATTGAAGGGTAAATAAATAAAAATATTCCTATACCTTTAAACTGTCTTTTTTTTAAAATTTAAAATAGATAGCATTCCTATATATCAGCGTGTTCGTTTTTGTCATATGATCAGTCGATGTGTAATTATTGGTGATCCTCAAAATTCTCAACTCTGTTGTCAGATTTTTTTTTGCATAATTGATTAGATTAGTATTCTTCTAAAATGGGGAAATAAAACTTAAAAAAATAGAATTTATCTCAGAAAATCAATTTAGATTAACCCTACTCCTTACTTTAAACTGAAGAAAATAAGTACAAAAATACCAATATTGTACGATTTTCCGCTTTGTTGGATATTATTTTATACGAAGGTCGATGTTTTTGATAATGCTCGTTAGAGTGCCTTGTGGTTTTGTTTTTACTAACCCTACTCTCTCTGTGAGGACGTGACATTAATTGAGGTTTTGTTTTCACTTACCCTACTTCTCGATGTAAGGACGTGACATTAATTGAGGTTTTGTTTTCACTAACCCTACTCTCGATGTGAGGACGTCACATTAATTGATGTTTTGTTTTCACTAACCCTACTCTCGATGTGAGGACGTCACATTAATTGAGGTTTTGTTTCCACTAACCCTACTTCTCGATGTGAGGACGTCACATTAATTGGATTCGGCTTAAATCTAAATGGCAGTTGACATCGATGAAGCCAAACGCGCTTACCCTGCTGGAACATCTGGTCTTATTATCCTTGTACTTTTAGGAGGGTCGCTTTGAACATGTTTCGTTTGTTCATATTTTGCATTTGGTTATCGATTTTGTGTTCGAATTATGGCTTTGTTGTATATTCGGTAATCTCTTGTTTTTTTGTCATAATATTGATAATTTATACTTGTACAGCAACAATCAACTGGCTACAGTAAAAAATGGCGATGCCATTATCATTTTATTGATAAGCCTAATGTCAAAACATGTAAACTATTAGCATTGCCTTGATTGCAAAACAAAAAATATTGCGATATTCAAATGACTGTCAAATTGGTAAGTGTTTAAGGAGGATACAAAATGCTCGGCATACAAAAGACATCTACTGTAGGTTTTAGACACGTTTTTTCAGATGCAGTTTCGCTTTTACACTAGATTTAAACGAAACTTTAACGTGATTTTAACATCAGACGAATATACCCTTAATTCAGGTTCCCTTACACTATGTATAAAACATAGGAGTATGTCCTGCTGTCATCATTCTTCTTTTTGAGGAAGTGTCAGTTACTCTTTGATAATATATGTATTCAAAATAAATATTTTAAAACGGAAATATCTCATCATGCAATGTAAAAATTGTACAACAAGAATTGCCTCATTAAGGCTCGAGACACATTCATGGTTAACTTCATTATCTATTAATAAACATCACTGAATATTTCGAGGATAAGTCATGATTGAAAACCATTGAAGTGCTGCACCAGGGAGGTTATATTTGGCGAAGTTATATTTTGTTTCCATTATTTAAGAAACCTTATGTCTGATAAATAACTAAATCTGAAATAGACGCTATCTCGAAACCTCACTAGACAAAACTCTCTGTTAAGGATAAAGGTTTATGTGGTGATATTTTCGGATCCAATTTCATTGAAATCTTATAAAAAGACTGTCGTGATTTCTCCTCTACGACGTAACCTTATTGGGAGGCCGATATATCTATATACATAGACTTGAAAGCGGCGACAAATTCTGGGGATTAACGGTCATATTCATGTACGGATAAATACCTTCTACTTGAGCTTGTCAATTTCTGCATATTAGCCAACTGGGTCAATCACCGTCTGGGTTGCATACGCCAAAAGCACGCTCTTCTCTCAATCTTTAATAACTCAATCACGTGAGACGAATCTCCCCTGTAACAAAATTAAAGCTGTCAATATAATTTTTGAATGGTTTTCATCTATCTAAATTTCTCGTTTTATTCCTATAATTCAAGAGAATGTAGGTTATATGTATAAACATTGTGTCTTGTGTTTTACGGTATACGATATTTTTCACTAAAAATGTGTATGTCTGAGGCGCTTTATCGATATGAAAGATTCCTTTAGCGCAACGTATACATGTAATAAACCTAGTCAATATTAATTTGTTTTATTTATGACTGCGATATGTTTCGCATGTAATGGTCTTACCGCATACATCGCTTTAGAATCGTTGTAATATTGCTATAACCAGCGTCCAATTGTATCCCACTTGACAGATATAGACCACGGAAATAATTTCTATTGCAGGTGTTTCGGGTTTATATGAGAATGTTGTAGAACTATCTAAACCTGATATTAACATGTGACAAAATAAAACAATGTTGTATTGTCACTACCTGATCTCTCGATGTGAGCACGTGATATGACTGGGATTTGACTTAGATTTGGCGGGTGTCACCGATGTGAGGACGTGATATGACTGGGATTTGACTTAGATTTGGCGGGTGTCACCGATGTGAGGACGTGACATGACTGGGATTTGACTTAGATTTGGCGGGTGTCACCGATGAAGAAGAAGACGCTCACCCTTCCGGAACACCTGGTCTTATTGATTTTGAGTTTGAATTATGGTTTGGTTGGCACTTCGGTATTCTCTTATTGTTTGATCGTATAACGTGTATTCAAGGTTAAGCGTCCTCTAAACAGCTCCAGTTGTAAGGTCAAATGACAAAGGTATGGTAGATCCAAAAATAATTAACACAAAAACGAAACAAACGAAACACGAATTTAAATTTTCATTTTAGATGTAGAAAGCTGAACAAAGGAAGCATTTAACTGCATGTGTATTCAAGGCCAAAAGAAAGAAAAATCAATGTCCGAAGTTATCCAAAACAGCGTAAAGGAATAGTTGCTACGAAACACATACAGCGTTACACATATTATCAAATTTGGTCTAAAACAGATAAGTTATAACCGTACCAGTGTCGTGCAAACATTGGCGGAATAACTTCCAGCTACAGAACTATGGTTAACATTTTGGTCTGAAAGCCCATCAGCAGAATCAACCACCTTTGTGCGTAAACGATACACCTGAAATACGAAAAAAGGGCACAGCTTTTTGACAAGTTTGTTCGTATATGCTCACTATACAGTGCGATTTCGACGTATATGCTCACTATACAGTGCGATTTCGACAAAATGTAAAAACCTAAGCATTCCGCTGTTAACGGCAGGAGTTCTGGTTGCCATCATAAGCCATAGTTGTCATTCTTCAACCTGCAGACTGCAGTAAAGTTACCGGCGAAAGTCAAAAACGCAGGATAAGTACACTTGATACCCTGCTGTGCTTACTGGCATTGATTTACTGAGATTGGCAATGCTTTTACAGAGAGTCAGAAATGTTGAACCATCCATATCTACATGTATCTGAACACTAAAATCCAATCCAGAACTCAGATAGAAAATAAAATCCACAAATGTTCTTTACGGAAGCTCATTTATTGTATCGCGTATACTCGCAATAATGAATGCATATATTCTTAATGGGCTTTCGTAGTTCTTGGCGAAGACAGCAAGTCATTTTAACAATAATATCATTGTTGCCTCATCTTAAAATGATTAGTATTATTAGCATACTTATTTTCATAAAATCACCATTTTTGTCTGCTCACAGATACGTAAGCATCATTTTAACTATAGAGACCAATGCAAATTTTAACACATTTCCCAGAATTCCTGACGGCGATGTATTTTCTGGGGTTAGGCTTACCTTTACATTCTATGTTATCGTAACATCACGAACCTTTGTCGCATTAAAGCAACACAACTCTCCATTAGACTTCCCATGTCTTGGTAGACACGACTTCCCATGTGTTGGTAGACACGCTAACAGCGGTACATTGTATATGACCTGTCGTAGCGTCCTTTAAGTCTTCACGTTAGGTGATCGCATTAGTTTTTTTTCCAGTTCTCGTTGGTCAGGGTGATTTGGTTAAGTTTACATGTCCTGTGTCTGGTTGTATGCTTCCTGTCACATTAGCCGTCAGTAGCATGAGTTTAGCTTTTAAATTGTAAATGATAATATCTCAGACTATCTGATAGCGGGAAGCAATCTTTGATTGTGAAAATGTTCACAAATAACAATGTTCGATCAGGAACACGAGATGAACATTCTATTTCAATTTCATTTCAACAAATTTTATCATTGTTTACTTATTTATTTAATTCCAATTCAACAGACCCAAGGGTCCACTTACAGAATGGATAACAACATTACAACACAAGTATAAAATATCACGGTCAGTTATTCAAGATGGTATATGCGATATGATGTTTAAATCGACCACACTCTAGGTGGAAATTTAAACGTAATAAACGTATCGGTCAATCAAGGGGCAAGGCAGACAGATGGATTTCAAGTGATCTTAAATAAATACTACATGTAATAAACTGGTTATGAGGTGATCCTTTCCATCATTTTTTTTGTAAACATTCGTTGAAATAAATAGACCAACAGAAGTCGATTTGTTTTTGCGCCAGTAAGTTAAACAAGAGACCACATGTACACATGTAAACCGGAAAACGAGGGGTGATACTAACGATATACAAGACGAAACAATACCGGACAGCCAGATCCGGAATTATCAATATGTAATGGCGTTGCATCTTTTACTATTTAGTTCTCTTCGCCATCCGCAGTGAGGACACACCGTTCAATATCATTACGTTTAGTCCCGTTGGCCCAGTGATGCTTCATATCAAAAGGACTACTTCCAGCTATGTTATATTTACATAGGGGCCTGCCCCCTCAATACTTTCGTTTCAGAAGTGCTACGAGGTTTATGCTGCGGTATTAACTTTTTTCAATCCCCTATAAATTTATGAATTTTAATGGGTGTTTTTGTTGTGATAAGGTTTAGGTCTATACCTCACCAAGAGAAAATTGAAATCAAAGGAGGGACATTTTTGGACACACACACTTGGTACCGGAACGCTATTCGGAGGATAGGGTTTCATCTCCGAATCGTTTTTTCTTGTCCGGTTTTAGTGCAGTCTGTCTTACTATGGTAGGTGGCTTTAGCAATTTTCTCCGTTAGGAGTAGAGTTCGTCTGAAATCGAGCTTTTGCCGAGGTTCTGATATCAAATATTACCAACAATGGTGACATTTCCTTACCCCACATGCATGTACCTAAAAAATCAATACTCCTTCTCTCCCATGTCATACCTGAAATTTTGGTAAAGATGAATAATGGCACTGCATGGGCAACACTTAACTCATGCAAGGACTTCTTAGGAAGTTTTGTTGAATAATTCTTATTTCTTTGAGCTGATGTCAGTCAGGGTCGTCAGGGTCTGTCAAACAGCAGTAAACAAACAAGTGACGTAATAGCTAAGTGTCGTCATCTTACGTGACATCTTGTGGAAAAAAGACGCCGCGATGTGTTCATCCGCCGGCCGAAACTAGATTAACAAACCTCTTTTAAAATATATCATTTTGTCATTAATATATAGTTTTGAAGTAACTTGATTAACAAACCTCTTTTAAAATATATAATTTTGTCATTAATATATAGTTTTGAAGTAACTTGATTAACACTTTTTTAAACGATATCTAAGAATCATCGTTATGTACTGTTAAATCACTAATTTTCATGTGGTTTTTGATTTCGTTGAATATTTGGTAGTCTTCATCCACGAATACAAAGGCCCACAAAAGAATTACAAACATAAATTCGATATAAAGCAATTATCCGTATTGGTACTCGTTATCCACGAAATGGTGTTTTGTCGGGAAACCACGACATTTTCGCCCCAACTAAAATATCTGATTTCACAGTATTTTTTTTATTAAAACGGATTATATTGTCTCCGTGAAAACATTTAAACCTAATTGAAGTAGTGAACAGGCCGTATCAGTACGCATTCCTAGGCGAGATACAAATGTACTTGTAAACAATGGTGAAACGAAACATTTTTCATCAAACTATTCCGGAGCTAGAGAAAATCAATTACCGGTACCTGTAACTGAGAAAAATCAGACTGTTTGTGTTTTGAGCTTAGTTTTTGTTGCAACGTAACCTTGGCATTCGCCTCAGTTGTGTTTATGCTAGAGAGATAATTATAACCCTCCGCGTACCTAAACAACTCTATCTCACTCAATCATGGTCTAAACCTTTTATAAGTCTTTCCCTTTGTGTTACCGAGTCCTCTCTTCCGGTTGTTGTCTTTTTGTAACGAGTTTCCATCCGATGTGTTGTCTCTGTGTGCTGATGCCGTGTAATGCTTTTTCCTGATGTTACCTATTTGGTTTAGCCTGTCTAAATATGGATCCCGTCACAAGGAACTGTGATTGTAATTATCATCGATTTAATGAAATAAAAACAAAATCCTGTAGGAAACCAAGCAACGTCATGAATGAAGACCCGTATTTAGCATCAGATCCTTCAGATCTAAAAGCACACTGTTCCTGTGTGGCCTAATCAATGACTTGTTTACGGGAAGTGGCCTGCTGATTCACGAGACATCACAAGTATGTCAGAATTCAACGACAATCACCTTTGTCTTCGTTAACTGTACGACACGGCATTACCTATCATAGGTAAGGGATTAAGACGTTCAAAGAGTAGATACACATTCGGTTCTCTTACAAAGATGTTTTTTACTATAGATAGGATTTATGACGTCTTAAAGTAATCTTATCTCCGGGCTATGATACAGTTATCTGTATTATAGAACGACGCAATCTAACAAGGCCGCGGCATCATCCCAGCTGCGCGTGACGCATCTTAGACAAATGGTCTCTCTAAAGGTTTGTGACAATTACGAGACAAAAAACACCCTATGCGTCATATTGGTGTGTATTTCAATAATTTGACATTACTTCAGAGTTTTCGTATTACGTAAGTAGTATATTTAACTAGATGCCCTACAGAAAACTCGAACTGAAACCAGGTGTTCCTGAAGTGTAAGCGTTTCCTGCATATGTAGGATTTCTTTCTATTAACAAAATAAGCGTTCAAACCTATTTACCCTATAGGATATACATTGGTACATCATCAAACCTATTTACCCTATAGGATATACATTGGTACATCCTCAAACCTATTTACCCTATAGGATATACATTGGTACATCATCACATTTCCATGTGGGGAAAAATGAGGAAAATGGTGAAAATACATGATTTTTAAACAAAAACCCCTCTGGATCCGCCACTGTACAGTATCAATATGTTAGGGGGAAAAACAAGAGACAGTCGTAGTGTCAATAAAGCTGTTATTTGATCTAATAAAAACTAGAGCTTAATATGAACATGGGAACATTTTACATTGGGACTCTTGAAGAAAAAGTACAAGTACAAGTATAAGACCAGGCGTTCCGGAAGGGTACGTTAACAGTGGGAAATCTTTATTGTACACAAATTAAATAGAAAAAAACAATAATGAACAGTTCTGCCTGAATCTATATTTACAGTATTTGAAACTTTAGACATGCAGCAACATTCCTGCATTGCTCTGTGACCCTGACGATCCAGACGTACTCTATTGTTAACACTTGGCCAAACTGTTATGCCATAAGGTACTAATTACGTAGTTATTTCCTGGTTCCTTGAACTCCACAAGCAATACTACATACTAGCTCATTAACTGTTTCTATTGACTTCAAAGAAAAACTGTGTATGTGTCAGCGGCGAAATTAACAAAGGAGTACAACGGATATTAACATGGGACATCTAATATCAGCCCTACGACTCATCTTATTTGCTTTCATCAAAGAAGGCGGAAATACAAATATTGCCTTTATTAGATATTGCTTCCAGACAAGTAACAACCATATTGACCTAATTCTCTTCACATTTCGTCGTTGTTTATTTTAGTGAGTGTTAGGCAAAGTTGGTACGTATCAGCCTAAACGACTTTATGATCGTTGTCATCATGTTACGTGTTACGATGTAAGCAAGTTAAAGTCATACACAATGACGAAGGGAACATTTTCCCATGTTCATGCTATCATGACCTTCATCAGCATCTACAAGTTTTCTTGTGACATATTTGACTTCCAAGCAGTGTATACCACACATTAACAATGCTTAATTGAAAACGTTTAACAAATATGGAAGTTCAGTTTTCTTTTGTCTTACTCTTTGACAAAAGGTAACACCTTTTATAAATGTTCGAATGTCTACGCAGAACAAAAAGAGATCTAAACGGTAAATAATTGTCATTTCGTCTAATTAGGACTGATCGGTGAAACACAAACGAATGAAAATCCAAATTTTATGTGTTTCAAAACATATTTAGTAATTTAAGACGTAATGAGAAAGGTACATTGTAACACTGTTTTGAGAGTTTAAAAATGACTTTTTCTAAAACAACAGATTAATTTAATGTTAAATTAGCATTTCAGTGAAACAATGCCAGAATAGATTCCAGCCACATTTAATTTTTATCAAAATACATAACATAAATGTAAAAATAATTTTCTAATAAAAAAGAAAAAACAGTGCTCAGCACGTTCCATTTCGTAGAATATTCCGATTGTTCCGATACGAACCAGAAATGTGCATTTTCCGCCGGAAGGAACCAACCGGTTTGTCGGGAACGTCTCATTTGAGTTTACCATGTTGAATCCAATATGGCCGCCCTTGGACAGATTTTGTTTCAAATGTACATACAGATATATATTGGTCTAAATATAGAAAAAGGACTTTGTCTGATAAAGCTTAAGTATTATTACCGACTTTAAGTAACGTCACAGTGTGTAGAAGTTTCCGGTAGAGACTGTAGTACGTATTGTGGCCGCCGGAGTCGTTGACTTATGTCTACTAGTGTCTACTAGTGTCTACCGTGACAGAATATACTGTATAACGGTCATATTTCGCGGAGGTTTTAATTTCGCTATATTCGCGCTTTGACTAATATCCGCGAATTCTAAACGCCAGCGAAATTATCGAAAATATCAACCACTTTTACGGTCCTTAACCCAACGCTGTTATGCAAGCTTAAATTAACTCAAATAAGATGATCACCATACAACTGGGCAGTCCATGTAAAAACAAGTGACGTCACTGGCGGATGACGACGCTCGGGATCAGTGTTTTCAAACGGTTTACCTGTAATTCGAGGTTTAACCCTTAAATGATGACACTCAAAATACGTGCACGATACATGTGATTCGGGTGCACAGCGAAATCTAACCCCTGCGAATATTTACTGAATACAAAACTGCGAAATATTGACCCCGCGAATTTAAAGCGCTTAACAGTATTTATCTGTTATTGATAATGTCTTGGTATGATGGACGATATTAAAATGTGTATTACGCCTGATGCAGGCTACGTGTGTTTACACATGCTTTTCTAAACACTTGATGTGCGACCGGATCTCTTGTGAAAGTTTGTTTTTGTTTCCTCTTTTCCTGTTGTTGTCATATCGACTTTATTACAAATTTAGCATTCTGTTGACCCTGGGGGAAACGTCTGTCCTTGAATGTTAGATATAAAGTATATATTGTTTCATTGCGTGTTGAGGCTACATGTATGATATATTTCTGCCCTTATACATTGAAGCTTTGGAATAGTTTGCTCTTTTGTGTTAATATTTTTGTTCTTCTTTTTGTGTTAACGTCGTCGGACATTTTGTCCCCGTATTTGTGCTGACGTCGCTGCATATTTGGTCCTTGTGTGGTGCCGTTGTGGTGTATTTGGTCCTTGTGTGGTGCCGTTGTGGTGTATTTGGTCCTTGTGTGGTGCCGTTGTGGTGTATTTGGTCCTTGTG
>JAUMHH010109974.1:20266-40805 GCA_032359455.1 Chlamys rubida
TGCTGACGTTGTGGTGTATTTGGTCCTTGTGTGGTGCCGTTGTGGTGTATTTGGTCCTTGTGTGCTGCCGTTGTGGTGTATTTGGTCCTTGTGTGCTGACGTAGTATATTTGGTCCTTGTGTGCTGACGTTGTGGTGTATTTGGTCCTTGTGTGCTAACGTTGTGGTGTATTTGGTCCATATGTGCTGACGTTGTAGTATATTTTTTTCTTGTGTGTTTACGCTGTCGTATATCTTGTCCTTGTTTAAGACACAGAAGTATATTTTCCGTGTGGTGACGCTTGGGGATACTTTATCCTGCTCTATTAACACTGTGGTACCCTTGGCGATTCGACTGGTCATTATAGATTTGTGGTCGGCGTAATTCACTGGTAAATGACGCCGTTACATTGTGGTTTGCGAAGACAAATGAGATTTGACGCACAATGGCCTTGGGGTCAGTGTAAGCCGAGGACATGTGATAATATAGTTTTGTGGTCGACGTAAGCCGATGAATTGTGTCACAATAGCTTTGTGAACTATACTTAGAATGAAATTTTAAGACTGATTGAGTTCCTGATTTGGAATATCTTTGTTGAGTTTGCTTGCAAGACTTTTCAGCAGACTCTTTGTAATAAACTGTATTCCTCTTCTGACCCATTTGCTATTGTTTTCATTTCAGACAGCATTTATTGATGAGCTACAGTGATTATGACAACTTTGCAAAATTCTTCAATGCGAAATTTCTATGTATCGACGATATGTTCAAATAACAAGTTATTTATTGTCAGCGGCTATCGAACATACCTTCTAGATTTTAAAATCAAACACACTACACACCCTTCGACATAAGACCGTTAGCTCGATCTTTACTTATAACATGACCAAGTGGACGACTAACTGTCAAGCTGTACACTAAACTGGACGATTACGATTTCCCTGTCATGAACTTTCCCTTTCTTGGTACAGACATCCTTGCTTTCCTAACTTTGCATGTCTTTTAGAGCTTGTTCCGAATGTCAGGATTTCCGTGATAGATGTTGACTAATGTCGGATTTACTTACAGCACAAGATTCGAGAGGTACGTTTCAATGAAGAAGACCATTGTCAAATTGTATAGCGGCCATGATGATCTCATTTGAAATACGCTAATTCTTTGTGTGATAAAAGGTCTATGCTTTCGATCCTGCTCAAAGTGCATCTTGTTTTTCGCTGTCACTCTCCTGGTCATATATTTGAGGACGTGGCATTGCCTGGCTTGGCGTCTGTTGTTTCCCTATTTATCTTTCCTTTGTTGGCAGTATTGGTCAGTGAGACGTAATACTAGCTTTGTGGTCAGTTTAAGCGAATGAGATGTGACTCCATATCATTGTAATGTGATAACAAAGCTTTGTGGTCAACGTGGTTAGAGAGAGATCTGATAACATGGTTTTGTTGTCGACGTAGACCAACGATTTGGTACCAACGCTTAGCGGTCAATGTAGGTCAGAGAAGCATGATACCGTAGTTTTGTGGTTAGTTAAAGCAAATTGGATGTGGCACCATCATATTGTGGTTGGTGTAATTCACACAGATGTGGCGTACCTTACATCAGCGTGTCTTACAGTGATTGATTATGCAATTTCAGTGATGAGCATAACTCCACAACACATTCGTAAGATTTGACCAAACACAGAGAGAATCGTGCCACCGTAGGCCAGCGCTTAGAATGCCAGCTTTTATGTGCACCGCTGAAATATGCGTCCAAAAGCAAATAAACCTCCACCTTCCCGCTTTGAGCACTAATGGTTTTATTCACTCGTAGCTGAGATAAAAGATACATTTCCGAACTGATTTGAGCATCCTCTAGTCGATAACTAGACTCGTAGTCGACATATCATGGCCTCTTTGTCATTATGGCGCCTTTCGCTGCAGCGACTTCCACGAAACACGATTGAATCGTCCCTCGGACGTCAGTCCAATGCAACTTAAACGAGAGAAAACACCTGTGATATGATGCATTCGGCAGATTTATATTGCAATTATACGGATATTGTTGATCGAGTCGGAAATATATCATGTCACCTTTTGCAATAACATTTCAATTTCGTACCTTGGACGGTGATGAGTTGTATTTCCTTGTGATATTGGCCCCAGGAATAACTATCGTGTGAATATAAAAGCTGATAGCAGTTTATTGGTTACGTGATCTATTCCACTGCCATGATTTACAAATGTTATTGGTCGATGCTACGTTGTATATTTCAACGTAAGTTTTACAGATTTATTGTCTGTCTAAGGTAATGAAACATTTGACACTATCCTCACATTTTATAAGAGAAATAACTCGATCCGTGAATACATGTAGCACTATGGTGGTTGGGTATGACAGGGTTCGAACCCCGGGTCTAGTCCCGCTGATATTTACAAACAAAACTCTGTTGTTGCTGAAAACACTGGCTAGTCAGGAGTTATTTGATAATACATACATTTCGTCTTTCACTCTTGTATGCAACTTAACTCTTTCAACACTGTAGACCATAATGGACTCACCCAGACAAATGTATGGTAGAGTCTTCTAAAGTTATCTAGCGGTGAAAGGGTTAAATAGTTAATGTATGAGCAACCTTGGCATCGGCCATTCGTGTATCGCCCTTTCAAAGATGACATTATGATGGGCGCCATAAGTGGTGCAGACATACGATTACCTTACTGCAGTAGACTTGAATATCTGCCTTACATGCAGTACTATTTCTCTTGGCTGCGCTCTTTGATACTAAATTTGTATTTTCGAAACGAGGCCTTGCTGAGTTTAGGAAAACTACGGTAAACGATCCAGTCTATCTACCGGAATACCAGGTTTCTCATTCCTGTTTCTATTTGTAAGAGTGAATACTGCCCCAGCTTTTATCCCTTTAGGTCATGCGGTTGTCTTCGATATCAAGCGTCCTTTTTTTGTACCGAATCCATCCTGATGTTTGATGCTGTAGTATCTCCTCGTGTTACTTGGACCATTGAGCTCTATCTCTCACTGATACAATAGTGCAAACATTCTCAGTTCAATAGGGTTTGATTTTCAAAACATTTCATCGCTCTTTTCCTGCCTATCTCGTCCATAGTCATTGATGCAATTAGCGTTGCTTATAAGTAATGACAGGTGTCTTTTAAAGCTATGACGAGGGAAACGACAATTTGTAATCCAATGTCCATTGTTGAAGTGTAGTCGTATAGTTAGATGATAGAAATCATGAACTTAACGCGATGGAGAAACTGTATTTAGGACGTGTCTTTGCCTTCGGCAATATATTGATATTCCTCAGACAGTGACATGACAATTATCACCATAGATCGACGTCGGGTAACCCTTCGTGTTACGGAGACGTTAAGACCCCCAAACACACGTAATAAAAAGAAAAAGGAAAAAAAAAAAAAAAAAAAAAATAGATACAACAAAAAATGAAATAGAAATAAAAAAAAAGTTATAAAGCAAAAAGCAAATAATATATGAATAAGTATTTCAAGTAAAATACTTGTATTTTATTACATTTTTCATGTTAACTATGATGTTTTCGATTCCATCACAACTTGTTTTTTTTAGGTTAAAGTCAATTGCGTGTTCATGAGGTATAAGCAAAGCTGATTTTCTGTTAGTTCCTGTGAATGTGCGTGCTTTACATGTTTAAATACAGCCTCCAAAGTAGCACTATGATAACACCTTACTCTTTACCAAGTCTTGGAACTCAACATTACACACATTAACACGCAAACCCTAATGATATATTACGAAAAACGGTGTACTGTAAACGGGAAAACTAGTGTTGTCTACACTAAATGATCGTGGTTGAGATATTTTGCAACAATAATAACTTCACAATTTTCTTGAAATCTAATTTTCGCAATGCCTGTAGGACAAAGTAGTAAAGCGATGTAAATTTCAGTTAAAACATACCAATTGCCCAATGAGCAAAGAATATGATAACACTAATTATTTGTAGCTGTGCCTTTCACGTTCTTTCCTTGTGCTAACAATACAGGAATATAGCATTGCTTATGGACGTTTGTCCATGCCAACATGTATCGGCACTTTCTGTCTATGCTGGGAAGGCGGTGCCTCGGTGTTAGAAAGGTCGAACACTCCATAGTCATAGAGCCGGTGTCATTCTGGGCCCTTCTCTATAAATGCCTCTCGAAATCGATCCAGCTTTAATTATAGACATGAGTATCGTCAGTTGTGGTGTTGCGGTTTGTTGGTAGCTTACGTTCAGCTGTTTGCGGTTTTCTCACCGCGTGAAGCTCTCCTAGAACGATACGCCAGTACCTTTTGGATAGGTATTTTATACATTATACTAAATTCGTGTACACACACAATTGTAAATGTGCTCACACATTAGCGATATACTTTATCAGAAGAATTAAGATGAAATCGTATAGTTGTTAGCAAAATACCTGCAGTAATCTCGAAAACGGCATGCATGCTTCTATTTAAGTCTAAGTACTTTGTTTTCCATATCATCAACAATTATATAAAAAAAACTAATCGGTTAATCTCTTTTGATTTCATAATATGATGTCTGTTTCTGTAATGTAAATGTATTTGTCATTTGTCATTACAGCCATCAAGAGGGAAGATCGTTTTGAACATGGACCAACTTACGGAATTGCGATCTTACAAGAACCTTTTCCGGAACGCCAATTTCAGCAGATATTTCATATCGCCGTATAACTTTACCGGAGCTGAGGGAATATTTCAGGAGTTCACCAGTAATCTATACACAGTTCACCAGTACTCAACTGTCATTCTACTCACGTTGTACGTACCCATTTTTATGGTGGGACTTTGTGGGAATATTCTGATTATCATCTCTTCAGTTCGGGAGACGAAACTTAAGAAAACGAAGAATTTCTTTCTTGCCAATTTGGCGGTGGCTGATCTGGCGGTGACCCTGTTCTGTATGCCGACCACAGTAGGGACTATCGTGTATCGACTTTGGATTTATGGGAGATTCTTGTGTAAATTTACAGCATTTCTACAAGGTAAGCGAGCTTAATTGGTACAATAGTAAAGTGGTTTAAAATATTAGATGTGAATATGAAAATCCTTTACTCAAATACTAAGAATTTGTCTTACTAGAACATCTCCAAGTGTATATGATATCTTACAAATTATACCTGTTATAAGTGTTAGAGTTAAGGTTTTATGCTTCCTTACACATTATACCTGCGATTTGTGTTAGAGTTAAGGGTGTATGCTACCTTACTAATTATACCTATGATTTGTGATAGAGTTAAGGGTGTATGCTACCTTACTAATTATACCTGTGATTTGTGATAGAGTTAAGGGTGTATGCTACGTTACAAATTATACCTGTGATTTGTGATAGAGTTAAGGGTGTATGCTACGTTACAAATTATACCTGTGATTTGTGTAAAAGTTAAGGGTGTATGCTACCTTACACATTATACCTGTGATTTGTGATAGAGTTAAGGATGTATGCTACCTTACTAATTATACCTGTTATTTGTCATAGAGTTAAGGGTGTATGCTACCTTACTAATTATACCTGTAATTTGTGATAGAGTTAAGGGTGTATGCTACCTTACGAATTATACCTGTGATTTGTGTTAGAGTTAAGGGTGTATGCTACCAAAGAATTATACCTGCGATTTGTGTTAAGAGTTGAGGGTATGTACTGCCTTAAGCATTATACCTGTGATTTGTGTTTAAGTTAATGGTATATGCTACCTTAAGCATTATACGTATGATTTGTGTCAGTGTTAAGGGTATATGCTATCTTAAGCATTATACCCGAGATTTGTGTTAGAGTTAAGGGTACACGCTGCCTTAAACATTATGCTTGTAATTTGAGTTATAGTTACTTGAAATATTGTTTTACTAGCATTTCTTAGTAAGTAATCAGCACACGAGTGTTATCATCACTTGCTTTCTTATATGTTCATGTAAAATATATCATCAGATCAATAAAAAATCAAAGCTACCATATATAGAAATACTTTAAATAATTCATGGTTAGCAATCCCATTGGATATAAGGCGCATAGCACTGTTAGATAGCATACAACCTTAAAGGAATCGATAGTTGTTATTTGATTTTTATCTTAACATGCAAAAGTCATTTGTCTTCAAGTAGCAATACTTATGGGGGGATTATTTTTTCTCATTTTTGAAAACAAACGGATTTATGAGCTCATATGGTCTCAGTAGATGTGATAGACCAAGACATTTTTCAAACAGGAACGTCTGTTAAGAACAATAAATGTGGCTGGTGGGTTTTAAAACTTTACCACAGAAATTTAGCCTGTGCCAACATATGCAATTTCAGTTTTATTTACTCCCAACATAAAATTTGGTTATAAGATGCTTCAAAAGTCCAAAGACGTCCAAATATCATCCGATTGACCAGGGCATTTTCGATTTCTGAAGAATAGTATCAGTCAAATGTTTCTACTTTTTTGCATGAAAATGATATCAATCGAGGATTATATGTCCTTTTGACTTTTGTTTTTCGACACAAACAACAATACAACTAGAACTCCTTAAAACTACGAAATAGTTCCCGTGACCAACATTTTATGACGCTTTAATTTGAATATGATATTAAGATTTTCTTCGTAAGCGCTGAGAATTGCTATGACACCGTAAAGTCGACACAAACGGTTTCTTTGTCCTTTTCACCAATTTCCTATATCAAACCAATGTTGATAGTTTCCATTGAACGTAAACATTAGCAGAGCACCTGACGTGATTTTTGGTTCCGGATTCGCCTTCATGATGTCTTAGCCTTTGATTTGGTTGTCGTTTAAATTCGATATTTGAGCTCAATTAGCTGCCACCAAAGCTATCTGATACGATGGTATTTTCTTAAACAAATCTTCGCCATGAGAAGCGAGAAATACAATTGGCAGTGGCAGCAAGTATGCGCGGGCGAATTGGGATTTGTGTAGGGCATAAACTGGTACCCTTTCACTGACACAGTTACGTAAAAAGAAGAAAAGGTAAACACAAAGACAACACAATGAATTTGCGGACGGTAAGCGTTTCCTAGACCACAAGTGTTACTTGTCATACTGTTTCAGGTCAGATCTAAAAGAGCAAGTCATCATCATCGATTAAGTTACTGAAAACAAAGGGAGTATTCAATAGCAAGTCAGTACTTATAGTTGTTTGTGTATTTCCTTATCAAACCTTGCCGAATATTGTTTAACATCATAAATCCTGCTGAAGGATTATCGCAAGTGACATTTTTATTGTATTTGTTTTTAAAGGTATCCTCACTTTAACAGCGAAATTTTTAAAGGAAGTGATATATGAGATACTTTTTTTTTTATCTAAGACCATAAAAAGATGTTATTTTATTCACAAATATATAGTTACAGATGCTGATATCAAGATAAAAGACATTGTAGTTTGCCATGCGATGTAATCAAAATACAGACGTTGACATACAGCATCAGCGAGTTGCTTGCTACAAAGGTGACACTTGAGCCGGTTTGCTAATAAGAACTGTGACATTGTTTTAGTAAAGATTTACTTAGTTCAATCCAACTTCCAAGCGTCATGTGTTGCTGCCAAAATGATCAATACGAACACCTTCCATACAGGACGGTCGTGTTCGAAAAAAATCTAATTATTGTTTCTAGAACATTTACAAGTTCTTTCACTTATAAAAGGAATGTCGTTCCCACACCAGCATACATCGAAACCCTTCAAATACCAAAATTTTGGAACAAATGATGGCAGTATAACGAGGTTTTGCTGTGTTGCTGTACTGTTACTGGTGATCAAGATACCCTGTTGTATGAAACGACTTTCAAAACTCCCCAATGCAGTAATTTCCATTTACACTGAACCTGTATTTTGAAACATCTACAATATGATACCATTTTCTGAACTTTTCAAACTATGTACAACGTTTGATTTCATGATGAATTACTGAATTCAACATATACATCAACTTTGAGAATATCTATAAGAACATCATCAGAAAACAGTTATGCTACTACATGTGGAATGGTTTTGTTGACCCACTCATAAGTTGATTGTATTGTATTGGCTGTTTCGGGATCCTCCTGCATGTATATTTCATAATAGAGTATTGTCTACGATTGCATCTTCAACCTAAGATATACCATTCGTTATTGAAAGTCACGTGATTTTGAGATCACGTCTGCTATCATCTGTTGCCTGAAGTCTACATCTGATAAAAGTTGATAAAATGTAAACAAAAATACATATAAAAAGAGTAGAGGAATGTTTTGTTGTTCATTTTGGTACACAGTCTAAACATGGATTTTTCATTATAAATAGCCTTTGGCGCCCAGCCAACTAAAAGGAAACACTGACATCAGAATGAAAATCAGTTGAACTGTGTTTTTTTCTGTTTTTCATTGTATGATATGTAACTGTTTCATGTTTGTGTCGTGATACAATTTTAAGTAGCAAATTGCATAAACAGTTTTTGCAAATGTCATTACCCTAACTGTCGTTTCTACTTCCCTGCTTATGGATATGTATAAGTTTGCTTCAAATTTGTATTAATTGATTGGATTCTATGCAAACTTTTGTTCAATATAAAGAAATTGTTTCTGTACGAACTTCATGGAAACTGAAAGTGGGAAAAGAATAAAAAGAAATAAATCGGTAGAGAGATATTTCATTTTTTAACGCTTTTGAATACTTTACAGTTTTTGCGTTACATTCCGTTTTAACATGTGCAGTTTAATATTGCTGAATCCTTATACACGGACAGTAATAACTAGCCAATCAGCACAGAGGATTTCAATGACGAAATTACTCGAGATTTCATAAGTGCTCTGTTACTATTGGGACGAATGTCAACCAACACAGAACAGTTTTCCAACCACAAATGTCTTCAGCATTGAAACCACAAGAGCAGTATTGTGTGTCAGTAGCTAAGCCTTAGCCTAGCGTGCAATAATTGACCTTTACAGCTACCTGTTTTAGCAAATGCAGGAACATTGGAGGAATTGCAAAGACATTTTTAAGCTTATGTCCGATGCGCTTTCCCTTGTTCAGAACTAGCAATGCAGCCTGTCTGCTGTCTGAATTTTTATTTTGTCTCAATCATCATTTTATGATGATGATGATGAGCCTGACCTTTAGCCGTGAACAGATTTAGAAATGTTATTGTCCACATCGTAAAGAAATCTTGGGTAGGGTCCAATCATTTGACTAAATCAATCTCGATATCGCGCTAATATATCACGTTGACATTTTATATAACGATTAATTGCAAAACCATCCATATTACATGCACATGTTATATAATGAAATTACATGGACATTTTATTTCAGCTATTGTACGACTACTTATATCAGTTTAATGCCTAACAATATGCCTAGCAATATGAACCACATTGATTTATCTTCAACAACAAAATTAAACCCAAAATAAAAAATAACCAAAAAGCACGAACGTCAAACAAAACGTTTGACGAAAACACATATATCTGTTTATCAAATTTGTAGAGTTTAAACATGATCTAATATAAGTTATGGAACATGAACATATAAAGTACATTAAGGCGCTGTAACAAGATAACGTCGCTTCCTGACGCTACTTATCTGATTACACGCGTGGGGGTTGCAGTGTTATACTGCAATTGTGTTCATTAGTACAAAACCACGATCGCTTACCGGGTAGAAATGGCGCGTACGGCTGCCATAGGTCGTTCAGGGATATGGGTTGATTTGCACATGCGATACAGCTTGACGTATACAATCCATATCCCGTACAGACTAGTATCCGCCCGCACGCGCCATATCCGTTTTACTCCGGTTAACAAATTACAAACAAATCACTTCCCTATGACACTCAAATTGTCCCGCCCCTGATAATTTGTGTTGATACGGATAATTTTGGTGTTGTATTGACTATTTATAGTGATTAGTATATGATAAGATAAAAAGTATGACCGTTTCAATATCCAACTCAGTATCAACCCTCGACTGATATCAGTCTTTGGGCCTTTGGACCCTCGGGGTGATATGGTACTCTTTGGTCAATACGAGAGAGTAAATGGAAGTGGTCAATGATAATATTGCACATTCAAAATAAAAACAAATATAACTTAGGCTTACATAAATTTACCATCTCCTTCACCACCGTTTTGCCAATGACATTTGACCCTTTAAACTTGACCGGTGACCGCCAAAACCTAATCAGCTGTTGAACTTTATGTTGTCATGCTATAGTTTAATAAACTTTTGAGGGGTTCGTGAGATATCTTGTACACTCGCATTTTACTTCAAAAGTGGTCAGCTGATATCTCTGTCCGTGACCTTTGACCGCTTAAACTTGACCAATGAGCCTCAATATATGACAAGGTGTATATATCTGACTCGACACTACCATACTACGGTGTAAATATGAACTAAATGTGTTGAGAGGTCATTAGTTTGTACTTAAGCTTTTTGATACAGATGGACGGATGGAGGGACAGATGCAAGGACGAAAAGACGCACTGACAAAGCTGTTACTATATACCCCTTCACCTAGTGGTTGTGGAGTATAACAACCCAGATAACGGACAGGCATATGATTATATACTAATGGTAAATCCACGTTTAAACAAATGTGTTCAGAGCGATAGAATATTGCGCGTCGAACACGCGATATCACCTAGCAACACTTAAACAGCGTTCCATTAAACAGCGATTCTGTTGTCCATGTTGTGTTTTATGACATACACTTGCATGAACAATTCTCGACGACTTAGAGACAGCGGAAACAAGACGAGGTCACTCGTCGGTGAATGGTATACTGAATAGCTCTACGACAGGCACGCGTGACCTTTGTGACGTTTTTCGCAGACGGAAGCGCAATTGATCAAAACAACTTTATCTGTGCAATCGTGTGCAATCGTGTTGTCTAGACAAGAAATACAGTGCAGACAGTCTGACTTAAGGAAACCACAGACCAGAAGGCGTAACGACAGATAGTATACGGAACGGAGACAGACATGCAAGTATTTCCCCTGCAAGTAAACTGTCTCATATCCATACAAAAAGGCATATAATGAACAAATATTTTCACTTTCAAACTTTGGGGGTTCTGGAACATGATTTTCTGACAGATGAAAAATAGGAAAGGGCGATTTCAGTATGATTAATGATAAACCTGCGTGTGTTTTTTTTAATCCAATCCATGTTTTTATTTCTTTTACTTCCGGAGTATACAGTGTAGAAATACGACTTTAAAACAAACAAGTTCTCCAAATCTTGTGCATTACAAACATTTTGTACAAATTAATGAGCAGACTGGTGGTAAACACTTCACTCTTATATGGCGTTCTCTACTAGAAGAGTGTTCAACACCCTCCTCTTATAACTCAAAATAGTTGAACACATTTATACTCTGAACAGGATACGCGTTGCATATCGGTCTCTACAATGTGTGCTACTTTAGCATATGCTTTGTCGTTGTTTTGTTTTAAGTCTTACGCTATCTTTACAGTTAAATCTTGCGGTATCTTTACAGTTAAATCTTACGGTATCTTTACAGTTAAGTATTTGCTTGCTTTAAGTCTTACGGTATCTTTACAGTTAAGTCATTGCTTGTTTTAAGTCTGACGGTATCTTTACAGTTAAGTCTTTGCTTGTTTTAAGTCTGACGGTATCTTTACAGTTAAGTCTTTGTTGTATTAAGTCTGACGGTATATTTACAGTTAAGTCTTTGCTTGTTTTAAGTCTGACGGTATCTTTACAGTTAAGCCATTGCTTGTTTTAAGTCTGACGGTATCTTTACAGTTAAGTCTTTGCTTGTTTTAAGTCTGACGATATCTTTACAGTTAAGTCTTTACTTGTTTCAAGTCTGACGGTATCTTTACAGTTAAGTCTTTGCTTGTTTTAAGTCTGACGATATCTTTACAGTTAAGTCTTTGCTTGTTTTAAGTCTGACGGTATCTTTACAGTTAAGTCTTTACTTGTTTTAAGTCTGACGGTATCTTTACAGTTAAGTCTTTGCTTGTTTTAAGACTTACGGTATCTTTACAGTTAAGCCATTGCTTGTTTTAAGTCTGACGGTATCTTTACAGTTAAGTCTTACATTATCTTTACAGTTAAGTCTTTGCTTGTTTTACAATATTTTTCACACCTTCCTTTTCCTGCTTCTCTCTAGTCATTTAACTTTTTAAGTAAGTCTCTTTGTCTGAAAAGACGGCACTATTTGTTTGATGATCACGGTCCCCACATGCTTTCATAACGGACTTTTTTCTGTGTATATTGTCGGTGTCCAGGTTTGAATCCAAAACGTTCACACACTTGTCCCGCTTTTTTGTGGTTATCAATCTTTAACAAATCACTGGATTCGATGATGGTTCAGTTATTAGCTTTTTGAATATAAAGAATGACATAATACAACAAAGCATTTTAATGCTTATAGCATTGCAAAAAAAATATTATTACACGGATATTAAAAGCGGCACATTTTTTACGATGAAATTAATTATAAAACACATTACACATCAGTTATATATGACAGTATTTAATTGATAGTATATATATATATATACAATCAGTATGTGCCAAAAATTGTAAATATAATTTTAGTGATGTCCCCTAAGGTGTTTGCTGCAGAAAGTGCAAGTGTCGACGGAGAATCGTAGATATCGCCTAAGAGGTCCTCAGAATAACTGATCAATTTTGTTTGCCCAGCCCCTACAAATCGTATACAACAGGAAATTCAATTTAATAACTAAATCTTTCGCCACTTTGATGGATGTGGGTTTGAATACAATGACTTAGTCAAAGAAATGGAGCGAAGCGCAAAGTCTAACCAAAATCATTGAAGCACAAATAGTGACCTACATTCATGTACATTAAAAATATTGCTGTAGATCCCTTAAGGATAAATTTCAATTTTCCGATAAATAGAATAGCAGAGAAGTTCGTATTGCCAGCTTGGCAACGTTACACATAGCAAGTAAATTTATCATTTGACTTCTATCGATAACTTTAACATGTGCATTTTGTCAAAACCAGAATCGATCTATCGATTTCATAAACTAAGCGGCCACAACACTGATGGAATATGCTGCAACATTAGAGTTCTATCAGACGATTTGTCATTTTTATTAGATTAATAAGTACATGCTAAGCTTTTCCAGTGTTATCATCTGAATTCTCCCGAGAGATCGAATCACGCATAAATGGTTTCATACCGTGACATTTTAATTGATTATGCTTGTATAGGAGGTAACTGCATTGTCTCAAAGATTATTTAAAGTCATTTATAATGGATTGATGTTCTCTAATCATAAAAGGCGAACCTTGCGTACTCAAAGCCACGCTCAAACAATAGCAATCGTGTCAGAAGGCGGTAAATTGAAGGCATTTGATTTAGTTTCATGTAATAAAACAATTCATGTCATACCTAAAACAACCGTTCCTTTCAAACATATGTGTGATCAGGCATTTAGAAATTGTCAGTTGTGACGCTTGAATTACAATACGTCACATTTCCTTTGTCTCATCGCAAAAAATCCCTGAGGTCACGGCTGCCTCATGTGATGAATGAAGAGTTAGTCTTCCGGACCGCCTGACCAAGCTGTAAGTTTTTTATTTGGGGGTCATAAGTCTTTTTATTAATGTGCATGTCTCCACTTTCCTCTTGTGTTTTTATACCGACTACGAGTTTAGATCCTGAACATTTAAAAACAATTAACTCATTCACGCCTGAAGACACATTTTAACTCTTCCAATTCAAAGGTTGGAATAGTTCATTATGAAATTTCAGGGATGAATGAGTTAAAGTATCATATAATCAGTTGTGTTTCATCTTTTTTGTAAAGAGGACACACTCTTTTTATGATAAACTAATAAATATATTATAAATATATTAAAAAATAATGATACAATTATCGTTTTTTCATGACATAGATAATAATCTATCATATACTCGTAGGATATATATATATATATAGAGAGAGAGGATGTTTAACAGTGTCTTCAGTGATACCAAATAATTTTCACTCGAGTGGCTAAAATCACATGAGTGCGCTGAAGACATTGTTAGATATTCTGTTACATTTCAATATTTCATCGGTACATATGCAATAAGTAATTTTTACTCTACATTTTCTTTTTCTTAAATGATATGAATATTAATCTATCATATGCTGGTCGGCGATGTATACATTTTATCCTTGATTTCGAGCATTTATTCAGAACGTGGACTTGCACAGGTTGGCTGGTGCTGTCCTTGTATCTAGAATACTGTGATCATGAAAATCAATTTAATGAGTTGACGTCATGATTCAGAATGTCACATGTCAAGGCTGCTGAGCCTTTTGAACTCAAATATTATAATACATTTCCTCGTTGGGATTAAGAACAGCTTAGTTCCCAAACTGGATGCCACAATGTGGTGCGCTTATGAGGGAAACAGTTATCTCCAATATGCAAAGGTGATAGAAAATAAAATTGCTTTATGTGTATTTCGATTTTATTTATTTACCTATTGGACAAATTTACTCCCGGTATGCCAAAAAATCAGTGATTACTACCAACGACGAACATAAATTGCATTACAGAATAAAAGAGCGTAGGCGGAGAGTTGAAAGAAGCTTTATAATGTACCTACGATGTCTAGTTTTAGAATAGATTACGAAATTGGCAAAACATCAGCACTAATTTACCAGGAGAGCATTAACTACCTATTGCTCATATAGATACTTAAAGACTTCGACAGCCAATATAATTCGGATACTGGCATCAAATGACGTAAAACCCTCGTAAAAACGTGTGATAAAGGGCAAGTATCTCTGTAGGGATATTCAAAGGCTAGTGGAAGGACAATAAATCACCAAGTATCACCTTTAAGTGGGGAAGTAAATGAAAATAAAATAAAATGTAGCGTCAATTCACAAGAATAAAATATGCCCTTATGTCCTTACATAAAACCAAAAAGTACCACACAGTTCACATATCACATTCTATCTACAAGAAACAATGCACAAACCGATGAGAAAATAAAAGAACAGGCAACTAAAAGATTCAGCATGTTATGCCTCGCCTTTCATCTCAATCAAGCCGTCTCTGCAACAAGCCTGTTGGTATGTATCAGTTGGTTATTGTTTCTAAAGGAAACACATCAAGGCGTCATAAAATGCAATTCCTAATGCAATTCAAGCAGTGCAAAGTATGCTACTTGCTACAGGCGTTTTCAATCAGCCGATGTTATCTTTCAATTGGGCAGATGTGACAAAAAAATATAATAAGTCATACTTTAAATAAAAGTTTCCTGACCAACTGCAGGCAAACCACTGTAGAGTTTCGTCCCCTTAACTTTACTTTGGATAAAACTGTAGCAGGACTGAGTCTAGATACTGATTTTGAACACGAGGTTCATGGTTCGAATCCTTGTCTGGTCTTTAGCAATTTTGCACAAAGACAACATTGTTTATTATAATCTTTTTTTTTCAATTTCATATTTATATTTGTATATTTATAAAATACCTACATTTATTCAAGCTACAGTTATGCTATAAAAAAATTCCAATGCATAGTTACTGTTTTGTAGGCAGAAGTACGGGGTCCTTTTCGGCCCACACCATCGTTGATGAGATATTTTAAATCAAGCATGCATGCTCAAAGTTATGCACGAAGCATTTTAGGATAAATTACATTATGGATAATTATCCAACACATTGCTCACACTCATCATACTTCTGACACAAAAGTACTCCAACTACTTCTTACAGTGATTTGACACCCATTGCTTCCCAGGTTTTCATGAGTGCCCAAGGTACTGAGGTACTCCTACAATCAAATCAATCGTTAGGTGAATTTCAAGATACTTGTGGATTCCGAGGAAAAACTACGCAAGAAAATGACCAAACAAAAGCATGCCGAATTTGATTAAATTTCAGGGTTATTTTAGTATACCAACCAAATGATGAAAAAACCAGCTGGAAATCCAAAATGAAAACAAAACACAAGTCCGTGTTTCTTGACTTCGAAGGCCATACCACACTTACCAATCTGCATAATTAACATGTTGTTACGATGCATCTAAAACCATGACCCTTGTCTGCACAATTCCTGCTAGCTAAGAAAATAGTTTTGCTGGATAACCAATGGAACTCTAAGTACGGTTTGCAATTATGTAAAGACGGGGTATTAGTTTTGCACGGTTCTGTGTTACAACCTCCGAATACTGGTTAATGATAAAGATACAACTAGACATGCCTCGTTTGTATGGGATCATGAAACACCCCCAGAACCCTTATAGGCAATGATTTATCGCTGGTTTGCTCTTTGCTGAACCATGTGCCATTATCCAAACTTCTTTCTGCCATTGTCAGTACCACTTAATCAGGATTGAGTCTCATTTGTCTTTTCTCTAGACGTGGAGTCATTTGAATGTTGATTTGGAAGAACTCTGAAGATCTTATTTTAACAGAAAGGCGAATGGCGGTATGAATATATGACTGTGCCATTATCCAAACGTCTTTCTGCCATTGTCAGTATCACTTAATCAGGATTGAGTCTTATTTATGAAACTCTTTTCTCTAGACGTGGAGTCATTTGAATGTTGATTTGGAAGAACTCTGAAGATCCTTTAGTAGATGTTTATCATTATCTCCTCAGAACATTTGACTTTTCCCTTTTAAACACCGCAATACCTCAAACCAAACCGAAGGAAACTCTTATATGATCTTATAATAAGAGTTCTTATTTTAAAAGAAAGGCGAATGGCGGTATGAATATATGACTGTGAACTATTTCTAAAAGAGGGCCAAAATGAAATAAAATGACAATGGAATCGTGCGACTGATTCGTTATGCTTGTTAGTACCTTTGTAAAGTTCAATGGAAAGATTTTGCAGCAGATTGTTGGCATTCACATGGGAAACATATTGTGCCCGACTAGTGACCGACTTATTTTTTTGCAATTTTCATTATTAGCACTTTTATTATTTTTCTGATAAAAAAAAACTTGTTAAAGAAAATAGTTCGATTTTAGTTTTTATTTGCTAAGTCGATCGTTCATGTATATACCCCCCTGAATATACAACCAAGGACAAAACAGTCCCTTTTATATATGCCGCTTACTTCGATATTCAGCTATATAGCATAAGGATCGGTTTACCACTATGCTGTTCGAAAAACGCCATGGCTTCGATTTTCTGATCATGAACTTTCCCGTTATTGTTAGTAACATCCCGGCTTTACAAGTCACTGCAGATTCAGTTTTTAAGGGTTGGGCTCAAAATATCATGATTTCCGTGATAAAAGTGGACTGTCCGCTGCTGATGTTGATTACAAGTTTAACGGTCGCCACCATGCTTTCGTAAGGAACATTTCCTATCTTTGTGCGATATGAATGGTTACGACTTTGATTATGCTCATTCGTGTTCCTTGTGGTTTCTTTGTCAAAACCACTGTTTATACTTTGATGACTTGACATTACTTCGATTTGCCTTAATATAAGTCAGGTGTCGTTGATGAAGCAGGTGTTCCTAAACAACTTGTCTTATTTTGCCTGTTATATTTCCATATACAACTTTTCATCTCCATATTTGTTCCCTAGTTTAGCGAGTTTGGCTTAGAGTTTTGTTGACACTTCTGAAGTCTCTTAGAATTTTGTTTTCGCTCTTTGCGTTGTTAATTATAAATTGTTAAGGTAAAATTATAACAGTTTGAACTGTTACATTGATAAATGATAATTATATAATAACATTTTTCACAATTGATAACCATTATGGTAAAATATGAATCCTGTTAAGATACTGTAAAAATTATGTGGTAAAGCATTAACTGTTATAATACTACGATAAACATTAATAAACCAAAGAACTTAAACATGGTTATAACATTAACTGACTCCTTTTATAGGAAGTTTGTTTTATTCTGTATTTAACTCTGTCAGGTCTAGTAGGCGCGAGTTCAATTTCCAGTTTGCAGAGGCATTTTGTGTTAGACTCCTTACCAGAGTATTATATTAATTCTGGATACGACGCCTTTATGCAGATGTATCTGATAACGACGATTGTGTAAGATAATGAAGGTTAGTGTGTAGGCGGTCACAAAGACGTCCTTCCGGCATCTCTTGTTTCTCACATTTTTTGTTTAATAAACATGTGTATGTATTATGGTGTAACATGCGGGCGGGCACTCATCCAGCCACTGACCACCCTCAACGTTGCTGAACTAGCGAGCGTGTTCCAGGATTATACCGCATCACTGGAAAAGCTAGCTTACCAGTAAGGCAGTATTTCCCCCTTAAGTCCTCGGCTGTTACAATAGTCGAATAAAATTAAATGTCACAACGTCAAACACAACAGTTGAATCCGAAAGAAGAATGTTTTGTCTTCACGTCATTACCTATTAGTACTATAGCTGACTTCACCTATGATGCACTAGCTTTGTAGACATCTTTTTCGGAACAGATCTGTATACAGACTTGACGCACTGGTATACTAAATGGACACTCGATATGTAAGTTGCTTATCCGAGAATAAACTCAATTTGGCTGCATTCCGTGACGTCCGAAAATCACGTTACGTAAATGGCATTGCAGGTCAGACTCGGTTAGACTGCGAACCAGTGCGTAATTGATAAGATAAGTGACCCACGTAACCAATGCGCAGACGACAGGCAGACGTGTTTAGATCATACACAAACAAAAATAGCTACATAATCCTGAAAGATTTACGCTTTCGAAAAATCTATTGGAATTTTTCCGTCTTCAGAACCTATTGAAATGTCTATAATCATGTTTCACAACTGATAACGTCCTTTATACCGTTCTGTCTTACACATCTAGCGCCTTATGTCGCCATATATGTACCATTAATTTGCCTTATCATGTCGCATTCGTGTTAAGACGGTTAATCACTTCCGTACGGACTTAAAATTAAAATTTGCAATCAGTGATGTAACCGTACGCAGATATTTTTATATTATTCATTCTTTTTTTCAAATTTGAATGGCTAGTAACACATTAATTAAAGTTGAAACTAATTTGTTTCTGTTATGTCAAATTCTCAATATAGTGATGTGTTGAGATTTTTTCACGAAAACAGCGGCCTTTTGTTTTTATACGTTAAACCAAATACACTGTGCCTATAAAGACTTTTTTTAACAAAAGTACAAATCCAAGCTTTGTAAAACATAGATAACCTCAGTAATACCTAGCAACCATGACTCCATATACGTCACGTCATAGTTTTAATTTTTGCAAGTACGAGGCAAACAAATATGTTTCATGTATTCTACAGACCCTGGACCGTTTTTCTTGTCCGTTTAATCGCAAACGCAACGCAAACGCAACGCAAACGCAACGCAAACGGAACGCAAACGCAACGGAAACACAACGCACTTTTGGTAGAGAAAAACGGTCCAGGGTTTGTACCTCAGTTATATAGAATTATTTTTCGTACTCAAAAATTAAGGCACTCGATGTTATCAAAACAAAATGACTTAAGACTTTTGACAGTACTGTTTGTGCAATAATCCCTGTAACGCATCATAACGTATGTGTTGGGATTCAAAGTTCATTACATGTACTTCTTAAAGCTTGCTCAGTACAAATGTGTTGATACATCTCCACCTGTAGCTGTTTGATGTATAAGGTCATTACATGCTTTAGAATAATTATCATGAATAATTTGTACCAGTGACGTTTTAATCACACTGTCGTGACGTACATGGAGTCGTTTTGGCTAGTTATTACTGATAATCATTATTTGTGACGTGGTATTCTAATAGTCATGACGTATAAGGTCGCTTTTACCAATTATGGTGAATGCAATTATTCGTGACGTTGTCATCAATCTGTCAGGACGTATACAGTCTCTTTGATCAATTATCACTGTAATCAGTATTGGTCACGTGATACTCATATATTGCGGATGTATGAGCTAGCCACGTCATCTAGAAACACGATGAAAAGATCGATAGAGAAAGTGGATGATGGTCAAGTTACTCATAAGTTCAAAATAAAGGTTGAGCACATAAGGTACTTTTACTCTGATCGAGACATTCAGGAGCCGCGGTGACGAGAACGTTAAGGCACCAGACACTCTGCTACCACTAGCCCTCCACCACTGAGTCGCGGGTTCGAGACCTACGTGGGGCAGTCGCCAGGTTCTTGCCGTTGGTCGGTGGTTTTTCTCCGGATACTCCGGCTTTCTTCCACCACCAAAACCTTGCACGTCCTTAAAAAACTGTTAATAGGATGTAAAACACAAATAAACCAAACAAGAGATACAGTATCAATACAAAAAAATCCCTTCACATTCTACTATACTACAGTTGCTCAACGAGATGCGATATGTTAGCTTTCTCACTCGAATTTTAAAAAAGACACATGTTTAGGATGAATACGATTTAGCGTCATATTGACAGATACTTCAAGGACGTGCCTCTATGTATGTAATGTATGCGTTCATGGGTGTGTGTGTGTGTGTAATGTATGCGTTCATGTGTGTGTGTGTGTGATGTATGCGTTCATGGGTGTGTGTGTAAGGAGAAGGCTTATATAGGCTTGGCCTGATGCCCTATCCCTTTGCATATTTTTTTGCAATAAAATTTGTTGAA
>JAUMHH010109975.1:0-21411 GCA_032359455.1 Chlamys rubida
TCATTTGGAGAATATTTTGCCATGATTGCTTAGATATCCAGGTGAGCGATACAGGCCCTATGGGCCTCTTGTTTATATATATAACAATCCATTATCTGTATATTTTAAATTAAAGGATAGACTATATCAATTTGTATATAGATTTGTACGAGGGACTTAACTGTCCCAAAAGGTGTAAACTACTGGCTATGTAAATTCTATATGGCCAATCTCTGATTATGAATTTACACTTTTTGCAGAAATATTCTTTTCTGAATAGAAATGTGTTAAATAAAGGAAACAGGTATCCAAGATATACCAGTCCAAATCATGGCTATTGTTTGTTAATTTGTTGTTTGTTAATTTGTGTGGGATCTTTTTATGTTTGTAGGGGACATTTAGCTGCAGTTTTATGTGTTCACTTCAGTGACACCAAAATAGTGTCTGGATCCTGTGACAAAGCAATCAAGGTAGGCCAACCACCTCATAATTGTCATGTATTTATGTTATCCATGTACGGTTTAATAATTCACAGTTACCTGGTAAGGTTTTCCTGGGCTTCACTGAAACTGTATTGCAATCATTTCAAAGTTCTTACTTTATTTTTCTATTGGCGTGTTGTATATATTGAGGACAATAAATTGAAATGTTACTTAAATCAATGCTCCCAAAAATTGAGTGTCCGGGGCACTGTTGTTAAAGGACAGTGACTATTTTGACATCATAAACATTTAGTTAACTATTAGGATTTAATCATGTAGTGTACTAAACAGTAGAA
The DNA here is from genome assembly GCA_032359455.1 of Chlamys rubida. Lineage (NCBI taxonomy): Eukaryota > Metazoa > Mollusca > Bivalvia > Pectinida > Pectinidae > Chlamys > Chlamys rubida. Next base: position 758 of record JAUMHH010109975.1, read on the forward strand.
AATAACAGATGGATATTATTACCCTCTGTGCATGTTTGTCAGATTGAGTGTTTTATTTTAACTAAATTCAATAGCAGTCTGTGCCTATACAAGTTTTGAAAGTACTCATATTTTTTTTTATATAAAAATTGGGAATGTATTCAAAATTGTTGCTTCATATTGTGCAAAAACAGCACTTTTGGAAGTTGCCCTGTTTTGACGATAAAACAAGGCAAAAAAAAACTCTACACATATCCACCTGACAAACAAGTAAAACTCACAAAACGTTCTATTATGACTTTTTTAGCATCTTTTATTTTTCGTTATGTTTTATAATTGAGGAGCTCTAGCAAAAAAAAATATCCCGGATCCACCCTAGAACGCTACCACATTTTTCCACATAAGGAGTGTAGGCTTGCCTTATTTATTATTTACATATCCACCTGGTATACGTACATGAAAATTTGATTCTGTTACTTCACTCGTCATGAGTTTCTAGTGTATACTGCCTCTGAGCTGACTCTAATACACTTGTTTTACCTGAAGGTGTGGAACTACTTTGGGGACTGTGTGCGGACACTGACAGGTCACCAGGATGCAGTCACGTGTCTACAGTTTGACTCAACACGCATTGTGAGTGGATCACTTGACTGTAACCTCAAGTTCTGGGACATCCACAGCGGAGAGTGTATGAATACCATCGACTGGAAGGCAGCTGAAGGTCACACAGGGGTCGTAAGGTGAGAGGGTCACCAAGGGGTGAAGTAAGAGGGTTATACAGGGATAATGAGATGAGGGTCAAATTGGTCATGAAATGAGAGAATCATACAGAGCATATTAGGTGACAGGTTCACACAGGGATTGTGTAAAACAACAGGGTCATGCAAGGGTCATGAGGTAAGAGATGAATCTGTAAGCTTAAGGTCACAATGGATTTGTAATGTAAAGTTATATTTTGAAATAAGTTACAGGTTGTATACTATACTGTTAACGTTCATACAAGTTCAGATATTACAGGTAAATAAAGAGGGTCACATAAAGCTTGTATGATGAAAGGTCATATAGTATATGGTTAATCACACAGGGGTCAAAAGGTAACCATTATCAATCATCACATTTGTAATAGCTCGTCAGCCTTTAAGGTAAAGTTTATATCAACATGATAGTTGTATTCATTTTGACAATGTTTTTACATGTTACAGGTGCCTACAGGCCGACAGCTGGCGGCTTGTCAGTGCTGCTGATGACAAGACAATCAAGGTAAGATCCATATGTCAGCTCAGAGCTCTACATTCCTGGTGAATTTCATGTCTAGTATTTAGTTCACTGCACACCAGCCAACCTGAACTGGTAATATGTCTTATATCCCCAATAAATGAAGGTTGGAGGGGAGGGTGGGGGTGTTTGTCTGTCCATCCGCCTGATTTGCATGAAGGAAGGAATTTGCAATTCAACTATTTTGCCTGGAGTTATGGCCCTTGAAACATCAATCTCTTCTCTGGAAACAATGTTCGTGCAACTCCTCTTTAACTAGTTGTTCAATGTTTTTGTCACTTGGCACAGTGAGAGTTTATCGTATGTAGATGTGCATGAAGAAAGCTTTTGCAATCAACTATATTTTCTTGGGAGTTATGGCCGTTGAAACTTTAAATCTCTGCTCCAGAAACCTTGTTATCGCAACTCCTCCTTAACTAGTTGTTCAATGAATTTGTGATCAACTATTTTTCCTGGAATTATAGCCCTTGAAACTTTAAATCTCTGCTCCAGAAACCTTGTTATCGCAACTCCTCCTTAACCATTTTATTGGATTTCTTTGTTACTTGGCACAGGGAAAGAACATATGTTAATGTGCGTGAAGGGAGGGATTTGTTAATGGGGTATTATATCCTCTGCAAACAAAGTTTGAATACTTAGATAAAATGAAGCTAGGGGTATATCTTTATTAGCTTTCTCTAGGTATGATTAAATGGAATGAAAGATGGACTCTGTATTAATTTACTTAAAAATGTAACTGCAATTTTGGTTTTTATGAAGCTTGCAGTATCTCTTAAATTTTGTTCAATATGCATTGTACTAGACAACAAGGAAGGGTTGGAAATCTTGTCCAGTCTAGCAGACAACAGGGAGGTATTCTTTAATGTGTTGGCCAGTATACTTAGTACTAGACAACAGGGAAGGGAGAACCCAAAATCTTCTGCAGTAAGTTAGACAACAGGGTAGGGAATCTCTAAAATATTGTCCAATATACTAGACAACATGGAAAGGAGTGCCCAAAATGGTATCCAGTATACTGGACAATGAGGAAGACATTTCTCTAAACATTTTGGGAAGTGAATGAAAGTATTTCCTTTATCTTATGTTTTAATGTGTGTGTTTGTAGGTATGGAACCTAGAGACGGGGAAGAGACTGGTAACACTAAGGAATCATACGGACGGAGTGACCTGTCTACAATTTAATGACTTTATCATTGTGTCAGGATCGTACGATAAAACTGTCAAACTCTGGGACTTTAGCTGCTGTTGACAATGGGCTGCTGTTGGAACACCAGTGGCTGGTAGTTTCCTGGCATGGGCAGGGTAGGCGTCGCCAGCCAGAGACAGCACGTGACGGGCTCAAATGTCAGCTAGTGTGATTTGGAACACCAGTGGCTGGTGGTTTCCTGGGCAGGGTAGGCGTCGCCAGCCAGAGACACCAAGTGACGGGCTCAAATGTCAGCTTGTGAGATTTTCTTCAGGAATACACCTTAACAGTAGTTAACTTTAATACTCGGGTGCATCTGACAGCTTACCATAGCTATAGTGAGTGAGAAAATATAATTATTTTGTTGGTTACATATAAATATCTTCACTTGATAAATTAATCGAACAAAGGTGTATTTTTTCACAAAAATTGGCAAAATTGAATTGCTCATTTTATGACTTCTGGTGATTTTTAAAAATAATCTTGTTGTTGACAGATTTCAAATTATTTATCTACAAATTTCTCCAACTTCCTCCATCCACCCTCCCATCAGGCAGTATTGCCCAAATGTAGCTCCCTTCCAGCATCCCTGTGCTATCCCTCTTCATCCCTTTAGGTGTGCATAATTACTCCCAATCCATCCACCATTCCTTACCACCCCTTCCAACATATAGTCATCCCCCCCCCCCTTCTTGTGTATATGAAATCCTGGGAAAGCCATCATTGATAGATAGTTATCTGTTGTTCTGAGTGAACTATTTACATATAGGTAAGATATACTGGTCAAATTAACCTGCTACAGTAGCCTGAAATGTAGATTTTGTATTTTGGAAACCGCATTAACTTTTTCTTCAAATAATGATAATAATATTGTCCATATATACTAGGCTATTATGTTTAAGATTTGGAGAACTGCTAGATACTACTATGTTTACATTACAACTTGATATAAGTAAAAAATACATATTGTAAATGTAAATAATAAGGTAATCTAAAACATCAACGGCCATAATTAGATACGTAAATTGCGGTTTCAAATCTAATATCAATAGTATACGAAATAAAATCCTCTATCAGCGAATTATAAAAATAAGTACACAAAGTCAACAACAATATCATAAAAGAGAAGTGTTGTTAAAATGACTTCTATTAATGCTGTGTGTATGTGGCACCCTGTTAGGAATACTAAGATACCAAAGTAAATGGTATAGATTGTAGATAGTGATAACAGTACCGATATGTAGCCGTGTTTGTATTGGATACTGAGGTGATGATGTGGTCAGTGCTAGTCCTCTGTATACTATGGTTGTGATTAATACTTTGTCGTCATAATACAAACTAGGAAAGTTTAGCATAAGGAAATCCAGCTTTGTAACCTCAAACAAACACCTCTCAATCAACAATCAGTTTGTATTGTGTTATATATATAAGGGATGTATACTAACAAACAGCTGTAGGTTGTGTCGGGTTAGCCTGTACATTTGTATATATAACTCGGGGTATTCAGCTATTAACACACTTTATCTGTATTTTACCAAACAGGATACATGATACTCAAAATTCACCCTCAGAAGCGACTTATTTATAAATAGAACAATTCTTATCTAAATGATATTTATCATTAGTTTGTGACTAGTATATAGTAATTTGTAAACCTCACTCTGATTGGCTGATTTGTGTGTTTCTATTTTAGATTTAGTATTATACAGACTTCAGATATTCTTATATTTTGTACGGAATACTATAATGTACAAATCATCAGCTTACAGCTGGAATCTTCAATGTACGCGAGATAGTAATGCTATAGTCACGACAGTTCCCTAGAAATCATATTTATCTTATATAGTCCCAATATCCGGTGTGTCATTTCAAAAACCTTCCAGACACAAAAAATCCCTTTGTTTGTCTGTCCTGGCTGTCTTTTTGTAATGTGAAACGTTTTGTATGAGAATGTTAAAATATACCGATCTTCACCATTGTAAACCTGCAGCATTTAGTGGCTTTGGACCATACTGTCCTGTTTTGACTGAACTTCGACCTTACATGTACCACTTTTGAACCTTGTTAATACAGGCTCTTTAGTTCCCCAAACACATGTTCCAATAAATAGATATTTTGGATTAACAAACTAAGAATTATCACTTATAAATAATTTAAAAACTTGAATATTAGATTTCAGTAAGTGAGAGTTTTCTGTGCTATTGGGTCTAGATTAATCAGGTTCAGTTGTGTTACCTCCCTTTGACATTTGCTACCTGTTTTTATTTCACCCTGATATTTTGTCATCATTATCATAATAATTAAACAGCTGGCTATTGAAATGTCAAACAGGAAGCGGAACTCTTCAGTCCTGCAGTGTGTGTCCTTTAAGTAGTACTGGTCATGGCTTGTCACCCATGTTTTTTTTATGTCTGCATGAAGTATACTCCAATGACTTTTACTTCCAAAATGTTCACATCTCTGACTGCAGATTGACGCCATATTTTGATAACATGACAGTACTAGTGTATATATGAATGATAAATGGCACAATTTTATTTTCATAACCTATTTTCAACTTCGATATTTTTCAAATGGTTGTTTTACTATTTGTATTGCTCATTACTAGTATTAATACATGTATTTAAACTTGTAAATTCTGACCAGTGCATTGGGTAGAAGTTTCTACCTTATCCCCACACCCTAGTGCTGGACAGGTGAGAATACACTGTAAATACTTGGTCTTTTAATGACCAGACTTGAGTGTACTGTGTAGTGTAACCATTTATGAAATAACTAATATTGGTGCTTCTAATGATTTACCACTACAATACCCTATTTAATTATTATTAATTAGTTGTAATTAGTAGTTGTTGTCTTTGTAATTTTCTACAAAACATAGATAATTTTATTTGTTTGTGAAGAATCTTATAGCCTTAAAGCTATTGTAGTTTTCTCGCATATCTGGTTCTACTATAGATACTTTTTAGTTTTAAATTTTCTTATGTATTAATCAATGGTGCTTTCCTTTTACATACCAAGGTATGCTATTTATTGTATCTACAAGTAGTTCCCCTTTTTTCATCTATGAATTCAGTAATTTGGTTTTTGACAGTAACACTAATTATTTACCTATTTTGTATGTTTTGTGGTTGTATAGAAACTTTCCCTTTTCAATCCTCTATAATACGAACTCCAACATGAGTGATTGAAGACTCAGACTATTCTGTGCTGTGAAGTGACCATAATTTTGTTTATACATCTCTAAGGTGCACTACTGTTAATCATTTTTGTGAATCTGTCTATCTTTTTCTACAATTGCTCTTCCAGTGTCATATTCGATATTCACACACAAAAAAAACAATGGAGGATTTTAAATCGTGGAGGAAACAATAACTTCAATATTTTTCTTTGTTTATTGTGTCAGAATAAATTTTTGAGATTTTGAATATGATACATGTACCAACCAATTAACCTACATGTAATCAGATACATATCTCATTGATTAGGTGATGCATTGTATTTTGTTATGGACAACAATATGTATTCTCTATAATTCTAAATCTTTTATTTGCTTGATGGGTTACCTATCATTTCTCTAAATATCACTCTGTCGACTTAATTAATGGGTCTTCTTCATACAGGTATGATAACCTATTCTTAGATAGTAGTGAGTGGAAATGACCTCAGACTTCTTCTCAAGAACTGCAATGCCTTGAATCATGGTATTTACCATGCATGTACATGTAGCTTCAAGGCACAGGACTATCAAGTTTGTTCATATATAATTACATCTCCTATATTCAAGGTCAAAAGTGTAAAATGTTTTAAAGATTTGTAACAACTTTGGGTAATGAACAATGAAGCCTTCATTCATGATATTTGGCCTGTAGCTTGTTTGGTAGAAATGTTTTTTATTTTGTTCAAATAATTTCATTGACACACATACAAGGTCACAGGGGTCAAAGGTATTACAAATTCAGATAACTTCTTTTAACAAAACCGGTAATTTGCTTTGGTGAGGTATTTTTTTCATTGTTCAAAGATATGACCTGAATGTAAATTCAAGGTCACAGCAGATGAAAGCAAACCAAGAAGGCTAGGAGTCACAATATTTAGTCTGTGGCTTGAAGGCTAGGAGTCTGCAGCTTGAAGGCTAGGAGTCACAATATTTAGTCTGTGGCTTGTTGGGATAAAGGGAAATCAAGTTTGTTTATATAATTGTCCCTGATCTACATTTCTTCAACCCCTTTTTTCAAGTTATATTATTATAAGACCCTATTGCAGTGCACATACCCTGACTAAGACCAATAATTCTACATGCAGTCTAATAATCCTAGTCCAGTAGCCATACCTGCAGTCCAGAAAGTCTGATTTTGACCCAATACTATACTTAGAGTACAGTAATCACATGGCGTCCATTAACCCTGCTTTAGCCTACTTACAGTCCAATAAAACTAGTCACTACCCGGCTGTAGATTTTCCACATACAAATAATTGGTTGATTAAATTTCCACAGAATTCCGCGGATATCCGCGGATTTCCGCGGAAATTAATACATTTCCGCGGATTTCCACAGAATTTGAAATTCCACGGAAAATTTCCACACAAGATAATCTGCATTTGCGGAAATTTTCCGCGGATTTCCACAATATTCCGCGGAAATCTGCGGAAACCTGCGGAAACATAGGACTTAGAAAAATTCTATCATTGTTCTGTGGACTTAGTCTATTTTGCTTCCCAGAACATCGAGCAGTGCCAAAAATTTTCAAAGTCAGACTATTGACTGAAACATGGAAAAAAATAGAAAAATCAATAACTTTAAATTTTTTCATCCGATTTGGATATTTCACATATCAACATGCTTATAATGAAAAGAAGAAGATGAATATGTTATCATAATTATTTATTTTGGTAATATTTTATATCTTTAATTTTCAGTTATAATTAATACCTTTGAGAAATTAGTATAAATGAAACCATATATTAAAAATAAAACTCTAAGACAAATTCTTTGACGTTTCAGTTGCTTCCAACTTTCTTTTTTGGAGGGAGACTCTATATTCATTAAGACCCCTGATTTTAATAATATGTTTAACCAGTGAATTTGCAAAATGGTTCCTATATATTAAGATTTCATGATTTCACCTGAAAGAACAGCTCAAAAGATGTAAAGTGTTATTTCTTCCAAAGGTGGTATATATATACACATATTTTTCATTCTGAGCATGCAGAGTCTACCCCACAGCTATTTCAAAAGGTTGGCAAATGGACATGTACATGTGTAAAACGAGTTCATTGTAAGGCCCAGGGATGACCACAGTACAAACAACATGTGTACCTGAAATGTCTGAAACTTCAATATGAAGAGCATATTTATATATATTGCGGATCTTGAGTGCCGATGTAATATGGAATTTAGTAAACAAGTTCAATAATTTGATATCCCACGAGCCTTTAGGTGAGTACCCTTTCAATCCCGTTCAATATTATTTGGAAATACAGCTGCAACTACACAATGTTTTCCTTTCACCACCACCATAGGCTCTCTCAGATTTTCTGCTGCTACCACTTGGTTCTGATTTCTGAAATTATATAAAATAAAGGTACCTCTGATTAGTCCTGCATTTTTAATTTTAAAAATTTAAGTGTATATATATATAACCCTATCAATATGAAATAGAATTTAAACTACTAGTTGAATCATGTAGATAAGTGGCTTGCTTTTTCAATCATGGTAGTATTATGACTCAATTTATGAGTATATATATATATATACTGAAAGGAAAGTACATCATACATGCATGTTATGTATATATTTATTTTAAGATTTGTGCAAGTCATGCTATGATTATTTATTGGGTTGTATTATATAAAATAAAAATAAAAAGTAAAACTAATAGTTATATATATATATATATATATATGGGTCGAATTTAAAAAGGAGTCATCAGTTTTTTTTGTTTTTTTGTTTAATATTTTAATCCTCCGCACAGGAACTTGTGTTATATTTTTATATATATAACGTATAAACTTTATGTAAATCACACAGTATAATAGTTGACCTAGGCCTGTTCTTACCCAACACACTCAATCTTTTGCAAATGTGGAACACGTCGATGAAGAAGTGATCCTGACATCTTCATCAGCTGGCCAATTGCAAAGACCCTTCTTGAATCCCTCTCCATGATGTAACTGGCAACTTCGATAATATCATCAACGTTCCCTTCCAATGGTGTTTCCAATTTGACAGTGTAAGAGTTTTGTTTCTTCCCTCGGGTGCGACACTTACTGTACATTTGGAAACCATTTCGCGCAATCTTGGTGACATTGATATAGTCTGAGTCTCTGTCGGTCTTGGCGAGTGCTTTAAGACATTCTTTTACTTCCGGATGTAAGGTAACAGACTCATTGGAACTCTTGACAATTGAACATCGGAAAGCTTCAGAATCTGTTGAGAATTTTTCAGAACGAGGATCCATCATTACCTGTAGGAAGTCTTGCACAGGTTTTGATTTCGCCTTTGATGATCTCAGCTCTACACGTTTTTGGGCCTGAAGTGCCCAAAATATCTGTTTACAGACATTCCCGGTTCCATGGACAGATCTCTTAATTTCTCCATTGAAGGACTCGAAGGCAAAGCATGACCATGCCCACAAAGGACCCCATTGTTTTACAAAATGCACCAAATGGGTCAGGTTATGAACATTCATGCTCATTGCGTTGTCTCCATAGAGGTTTTGCACATTTGACACAAATGTTTGTAAAAGCCTATCGGCTCGCTCAAGATCTTGGACTGACAGACCTTCAGTAAGAAGAAGATACGTTGCTTCCACAAGACAACTGAAATGTGTCAGATACACACTGGGAAGAAGATCGTGTAGACATGGAATAGCGTAGAAGAGAAGCCAGTTCCTCAGCTCTGATGCTTTCCAGTGATGGTAGGTATTTGAGAGGATTCTTGGCAAACGACGAATAAGGTAAGGTGGTTGAATCTGTCTCAAAATCTTGTCGCAATCTGTAATCCGCTTTCCGATGAAGAATGGATCTTTGGAGTATTTGTTGTTGAACCAGTAATCCAGGAACTTTTTGGTGACTCCTAACAACGTACCGTGCATGTAGTCAATGACAATGTTATTCACCATTGAAAAGTATGGCAAGTACCATAGAACACTTTCTCCCAAGAAGCCGTCAGACCTTGACCCAGTTTGACGTGCTTGGACAGCACTTGCCCTGGCCATTTCATCAGTCCGATGACTGGGGGGTTCACCCCTTTTCAAATATGCCCGGCAATAGGCTTTTCCACTGGGAACAACCTGTCCTGATTCCATGCAGTACAGACATCCATGGTCACCATTATGCTGCGTCATGTTTGTTACATATGCTCTTGCTTGCAAGTCCATTGTAGCAACTACAAGCATTGCTTTGACGGTGATTTCTTTCACTTGGTTGTTTCTGATGAAGGAAATTACTATTCCGTCGGTGAATAATTTCACCAAATCCAAAACGAGTGGCCGCAGAAACATATTCATATTTGGTTTGCCAACACCTTGCCAAACCCCCCACAACAACATGTTTTTTCTACGGAAACGTTTCTGTGGTGGAATTTCGTTTATTAAAAGATAAACAGGCCACAAGGAAACGGAGGAGCTCTTGAACAATGGAATCCCATCAATGAAGAGAGAGAGTGTAAGGTTTGGTGTCCCATTCAGAAAGCCACCTGGTTCTTGAAGCTTCTTGTAGCCTAGTCCTGTAGTGATGTCCGAGACAGAAACACGTCCTGTTAAATCTTGCTTTGTTTCCTCTATTGACTCCCACATGTTGTCTCGCTCCAAGATTTCCATGAACTGCACATCCATTTTTCCAGTTACAAAATATTTCTGACTAACTGTTTTTGAACCATTACAGCCTGGTGTTTTACAGTTCCCTAGCTCAGATTCCACATCGAAGAGTTTCTTACAACATTCACAATAAAGATGATACTTTAGGTAGTCGGCATCAAATCCACAGAACTGTTGGAGATGGTCAAGTGATGTAGCACACAGATTATGTTCTGGCATCCCTAACTGTGAAAATGCCAAAACATCTCTAATCATTGTCGCAGACATGTTGTATCGTGATACTAAGGCACTAGCAGCAAGGAGGTATTCTGACTGTGGTACGGGACATCTGTACAGAGATTCACCTGGGGGTATTACATACAATGGTGGGTCAACACGGGAAGTAACATCTGATTCTAGTATGGGTAAACGCTGATGATTACCATCATTACTTTCTTCCTCTGAATCTTCATCAGAGGATAATTCTACCACTTCCATAGGCTGTTCAATGAAGTCATCCCCATCAACGACACCATCAAGTTCTTTATCAAATTCATCTAGATTTTCATCTGGAGCCTCAGGTCCCAAGTCACTATATGATGGGACATCGGAGACGGGCAATATTTCCTCTACAGAATTCGAAGTAGATGTTGTTGGTCCATCATTCTGTGGATAACTTGAAAGAAATACAAACAAATATCATATTACGGGTATTATATTTATATTAAAATCAGTTAATTTTTTGACAAATTCTATGTACACGTACACAATTTTCCAAAAACAAACTGTTATTATATGTTCCTGTTAGTTGTACAGTACTGTTAAACCAGGGAGACTGCGAGAAATATGTTTCTGTACAGATAGTAGATTGCATGTTTTCATTAATGTAGCACACATATATATATAACACATGATTTCAACTTACCTTATTTGCATGCTTTTGATATATATTTTTATTTCGGTTTTATAAACATGGTAATGCCATTAACCACAATGAATGCCCCTAAAATGTACCAATTAACAATTCTTTCGGACCACATGTACAACAGGTAAGACACCTTAAAACGGATTTTGGCTTATAAATCCTCGCATACCGCACTGTAAATCTCACGACGTCAATTTGTTAAAAGGCTTGACTTCGGAGGTACCCGCCTCAAATTAGTTTGTTTTACTTTTGTTATTCTGGCTCATAGGACACAGACACTTTTAAATTGTGGTAAAAAAATAAAAGTTCATAACTTTCTTAATATGGGAAAAATACGGAAAATCACATTAATTTTCGTTTTAAAGTGACAACTCATTCCTAGCAATCTCCCCGGCTTTAAATGCATGTTTTTCTTTGACAAATACGTATGTACACTATGCAGTTAATCAGAATTCACTTTATTCGTTTACAGTAATATGTTTTAAGTCCAACTTTGCCACCCCCCACAATATAATATTGTATAGATGCCTGTTGTTTAAATTGGGTAGTTTTAATAATAGAAATTATTGAATTAAGTTGCATGTTGTTAAGTTGATTGATGATGTTATTATAGTTTGATACAGGATAGATAGATTCATCATGCTATCTTAATCTACTGTAATAATTACCTTGATTCCCTCCTGTAAAAAGTTCTTTGGGGAATAGGAACAGTGTCATCTGTTTCATACAGTTTGTATCGCTTGGATGATCGTCCAGCTGCAATTGAGAAATAATTAAATAATGTTTGTTAACATTTTTTCCCCTTAGAAAATGATAAATCAGTTATAAATTGATAGTCCATATATGTATACATGATATTGTCCAGTTCGTATATGAGCCTGATCATTTACTGTACATGTCATTGTCCAACCTTTGGTCAGGCAGTCTGTAGGTTTTCACACTGTTGATAAAAACTTATTATTAATATTATCTTTATTTATTTTTTGTCAAATGTGTACAATTTGAAATTTTGAAGGCAAATGTCTAAAATTCTACTAGTCTGGCCTATATTCTTAGTTAATTTTTGACATCTTCACTAGTCCTAACATAAACCCCACTTGAAAGCCCTGGTGTCAGGCTATATTGGAACCGAATTGTACAACCCTGTTGGTATTAATTTCCTATTTTTAGATAGCAAATTATTAATTTTTAATTCAATTTTATTTTTGGATAAACATGTACAAATCCCAAAAAGTATAAGCTAAAAACATCAGCTTAATTCTGCTTTGGTCAAAAGAAAATGGGGCAACTGGACATTTACAGAAAATTACAGGCACAGATTTAAAATTTCAACAACCGACTTTTTAAATAAGCTGACAACCCTGAAGTATTTTAATCAATTGTACCTTGAACACGGTGTTGATTGAGAAGATGGTTTTTCAGTGTCTGCTTTCTCGAAAGCAACTGATTGCATCCATCAATTGGGCATTTCCAAGTCTTCCCATCAATCTGGCATCTTTCAATTTCATCTTCATCCATGATGCTGGGCTGACTGAAGAAACAATCTAAAACAAAAAATTATATATATTAATTTATGTCAAAAATAAAATGCATTTAGTAATTTAATTTTATTAATGTTGTTCCGTGATGATAGTCACAAAATAAAATATAGTTGTGTTTCCCCATTTCCCTAGGCTTAAACCTACCCTATTTTTTTCAGTCTGCCGACCTTAAACATTTTATTACATGTCAATTTTGGTCCGGTATTTAGATAGTGTTGGGAAGCAGTTGTTATTTCATAATCGATGATCATCAGCTATAATCGTAAAGTATTTTTTTTAATAAAAGTATTTTGATATATTTTTTATTGGGATTTGCAATGTAGTTTACTTTACTATAAATCTACATACATATTTTTGCATATTAAATACATCCTTCTTTACACTCCATAGATAATAACATTTATATTGTCAGAATGAAGTTCAGAAAACAAAATATTTTTCCTCACCCAGTACCCACCAAGTTTGAGGACCCTATTTTTTGGGAGCCGAAAAGGGAAACACAGCTATATTTTAGTTTGGCCCAAATGTCTCAAGATTAAAAGAGTGTGTTCCCAGCACTTGAAATCAGACAAATCAGTACTGACAGTGCAATCATAAAAGTAAACAAATCCTGCGTGCGTGCTGGAAAAACGTATCGAAATCATATTTTTCGGATAAAAATGCATGCGCACAAAAGCTACACTTAACTTGAATCTTTCTGTGGGATGTGTATAAACGTAAAATGGAATGTATTGCAATTAATTTGAGTCGAAACAATGGAGAAAGTAATGCAATATATCAGCCAATAAACCAGTCGTCCAACCTGTGAAATGTCTTTGTTTACCTACCTGTGAAATGTCTTTGTTTACCTGTGACTGGCCGAACATCGAATCAAACAAGTTATTTTTTAAACAAATAAACACTTACTAGAAAATCTAGTACTTACCGTTTTACAAAGACAAAACCTCCATTGTCTGTTTATCTTGAACAAGGAAATTGTTGATGCATCGCTCCGTGATCTGCCGTGATACCGCGCGACGCCATTTTGTTGGGGATGCTGGGTGGTCACGGGAAGTCGTTGTTATGAGATTAGGTTTTAATATGTCGATTAAAATTCGTTAATTTTGTATATTTTTTTTAAAAATATTATATTAGAGAAGAAATAAGCAACTTAACTGTGCAGTATTGCTTCTGGAAAAAAATGCGGCGAAAACTGGCACTTCCTGCAGCCTCTGTTTCAGGAAGATTCCGCCAAATTTGAAATATAATATCCCACTCAGACCGATCTTCGATAACAGTCAAAAGTCTTACAGTAATCGTCTACCTAGAATCTACCACATTCATCATATATATAAGCATGGCTTCCCAAGTTTTTGCGATCGTTTTGTGGATCGACGATCCAATCGTCACTGGAAGTGTGATGGCGTTGTCCAAAGTGAAAAGTTTAGATGCGACGAAAACTTCTGCCGACTTCTGTGAGGGAGATTTGGTGATGGCGCCATGCACAGGATTTCCCGGAAAACATCGGTGTGTGCTGGCGAAAATCGGATCTGGAGGTACGTTTTAATTACATACAGTACACTAGACTGATATATTTATATCTTAATGATTTTATTTATCAATTTTCTAACGTAACAAGTTACATAGGCCACTTATTATCTTTTATTTCATCCTTTTGTTTAACGTAACGTTACGGGACCGTCTCACATCTCGACAGTGATCTCGATGCAATCAATTTGCCTGTGAAAAGGACCAGAGATACTATGGGCTAAATTTCTTGTATTCATTTGGCATATATATAATATCAGTATAGATCAGTATTTTTATTTTTTATTACAGTTCAGTACAGTGCCCGAAATGTAATAGTTCGTCCGGATCCGTTTTTAATATTAATCGCTTTTTTGGCACTTCCGGTTGGTAATGTTGACGTTTACATTCGATACGAAGGACATAGTAAATATTTAAAAATGTCACTAGCCCTGACATAAAATCTACTAGCCCCGGGCGTCGGGCTAGTGGAATTGTACACCCCTGATCATAGCCTCATTGTTAAACTGTTAATTTTCAATGTTTTTACTAAAGGGAACATGTGAAAATGTTTTTTAATTTTATCATAGCCCGACAACATTTATCATAGTCTGGAGCTATCGGTCTACCACTAATTTCGCACACTGAATTAGTGATATCATATTACTGCTTGTTATACTGACGATTTCTGAATATTTTTTTTACGAATATCCAGATAATATTAATATCCGCCGAATATCACAAACAAAATACTATTTGAATGCCAAATTCAAGTATTCGTTTAAGCACTATAAATAGATTGGCCTGTGAGTTTCCATTTTATATATTTTATGACATATTTATTGTCTCTTTTTTTTTTACATCAATATCAATATCATGCATGGATACAATTACATAGTTCCAAAATATTTTGTATTGTAGCAGAAGCAGAGAAGAAGGAGTTGCTTGGGTTAATTACCAGTGCTGCCTTTCTGGAGATGGTGGATACCACACAGAGCTCAGACCACGTCGGATGCCAATGTAAATATTAACTACAATAACACATTTGTAAATGGGGGTTAATTTTTTTTTTTAATCAACAACCTTTTTTTGTTGGGAAAAATAAAGTTGCAGTGTGTAAGTAAATGTTTGCTTTTCTAGTTTTTCCTGTGCTTATCAATACCAATTCATAATATTCTGATGAGCTGTGAAAAGGCCCTGGGAATCGGTCTTGTTTTATTTATTTAATTATTTTAATTTTTATATATATGTTTAGGCCTTTGAGCAAAATGTCCTAAAGAAAATTGAAAAAATCCTTTATATCCTTACCAAATGACCAAACAAAATCTTGTAAAACCATGAATTTGTCCTAACCAATTTAATAGATGACAAAACCACTATACATTATGTAACTTGAATTTATTAACAATAATTTATTATTATTTTATTTGCTATTCAGGATACAGATGTTCCTAATGAGATTGCCACTGAAGCACCTGCCCCTAAACAGTCAGCGACAAAAAAAAGAGCTACTGAGACAGTAACTAGGACCGAGACTGATGCGGTAAGAAAATTGTCAATTATTGTCAATTTACTTCTTTTTCAGAGAAATCACAGCTTTTTAGCATTAAAATTAACTGATTTTATAATGTATTCAAAATATACATTTTTACTGATTTTCCTTTTTAATATGATCCATGCTTAATTCCTTTATTTTTAGGATTACATGCATAAGTTTATCTTTCTCCCATACTTGGCTCCACCAGAAAGAGTTGAATTTTTAGAAATTTAAAAATAAAGTAAAACAATTATTGACAATACAAAATACAAATATCCATTTATTGTAATTGCCATGATTGACCGCCACCAATGTTCTGTCTAATATTTTGATTGTGATTGTTGAAAATCTGTGACTCAAGAAATAGGATTTGACCAAACAACACTTTTTTTCATTGTCATAATATCTTTGCAGCAAAAGAAAAAAAGACAAAAAGGGCTGGATGCAGCTGCTGCTGAGCTGGAGCTGACGGAGCTGTCAGCAGTTATAGATAATGCCAGGTTTGTTAATAATTTGCAAATTGCAAGCACCATACTGTAATTATTTGAAATTCAATTACACTTCTTTATGAGGGGAATTTTATTATAATTTATTTATTTTTATTATAACCTGTCAAACAAAGATTTTCTTGGGAGTTATGCCCCTTTTCCAATTTATTTTTATATTATTTATAGCTTTTGCCCAAAGTTCTAGTTTGATTTGTTCTGTAATACTGGTACATGTACTTATTTGTTTGTCAAATGTTTCAGTAGTGTGACGGTGACCAATTTAGACAGCAGCGACTCCAGCGAGCCAGTACAACCTGTCAGACCAGTGAGTGTCCCAATATCCAGCCTGGTACGGGACAGTCTGGAGGTGGCACTGCCCCTAGGTATAATACAAGTCTTTAGACAATTTAATTAACAGTTTTGCAACTAAATAGAAATTGTATGTAAAAGTCACTTTTATCATATGTAATATTTATTCTGAACTTTATTTTAAGTAAGTCATTAGTCAATGGTATTAAACTATTAATGGTATTTTTTTTATAAGATATTACATTTCTATAATTTTGAACCTGCAGCCAATCCGAATTTAAATATTGTAAAAAGTCTGAAATTTATCCTATTTAGCCACTTGTTATAATACTATCTGACAAGTATATGTACTGTGTTAATTTCAGTGAACAGTTTTGAGAACAGATCGGAAGTAGATGATGCCGGGCACTACAACCTGAGGCTTTGTTCTAATGAGAGCAAAATTAAACAACTGGAGAATACGGTATCAAACCTTTGGAGTTGGATGAGGCAGGTAAATATCAACCAACATACATTGTAAATGTATATATGAAAGTTAAAAATATATAGTACTGTTTGTGAACTGGGAAATTTGATACACATCTTCAGTCATCTTGTCCTCAAACTGCATTCTGATGATAAATACATAATTTATTAGTAACGGGAGGTGACCCAGCATTTGCATGTCTAAAACAGCTATTACAAATAACAAATATTTATGTTGATTATACAGGTATGCTCAGTCACTTGCTCAGATATACCTGGTATGATAGTCCAAAATGCCATTTGACATGTCTGGTAAAGATTTGTCCAGTCCAGTAAAACCGTTTAAAGCAAAATTTGGTTTTAATATAGACAAAGAGGAAACAAATTCTGAAATAGCAAACCAGCCAAACCTCGAATATCGGGTATGGTAAGTGTCAATGTTCAATGATAGCCAAAATACATTGTCTTCCACAATGACCTTCATGTTTTCCTGTTCATCTATATTATACTGAATCATATCTCTTCCTCTTCATTTATATAACGTTTCAAGGTTATCAATCATGAAACAGACATGTTGATCAGTGCCCTGAATATTTTATATTTTCAGATTCAACAAGAAGTTTACTTTAACCAGCAACAACAGGGACAAGGACTCCAACAACAAGGACTCCAACAACAAGGACAACAACAACAAGGACAACAACAACAAGGACAACAACAGCAGCAACACATTGAGGAACTGCCAGCTTCACCTCAGGTAAATAGTCTACATGAGATTCAATTTCTGTAAATAATTATAAATTAATAGAAAACAAAATCTGAACGGAAATATATCAAAACAGTGATGCGTATAGGATTGATTTTTTATGCCCCGGCCATTTTTGTATCACCTTTTTCGAGGAGGTATTACTTTGTCTGCGTCATAGTCCGAACAAGGGTTTTCATGCGATAACTTAAGTTCCCTTGGGCCAATCAAACTCAAACTTCAAACAGTGCTTCCTTACTGAAAGCACTTGTTTCAGATTGCCTTTCAGGTCCAAAGGTCAAGGTCACCGGCGTTACTATAAATTTAAAAAAAAACAGTTTCTGTGCGATATCTCAAGTTCCCTTTGGTCGATCACGCTTAAACTCCATACAGTGCTTTCTTGTCGGAAGTGCTTGCTTGGGATTGCTTTTCATATCCAAAGGTCAAGGTCACTGTTATTAGGCTGTACAGGCGACACATCCTCTCCCGTGGAAATCTTGTTTAAGGGGCCATACTAATATAGTGTTACCCATGTCCTGATTCGGTGTTGTAAAGTTATCTTGAGGTTTAAGCTATAAATACCCTTTGGACATTTTTTACGAGAAAAATCCAATCCATATCTTGCAGAATATCTTAGAATCACCCAGCAATGATGATCATGCAGAAGACAGAGTTGTTGGAGGATTTACAATGGTAAGTATGAAATAAGTTCACCATTTTCCTTGCAGCAGTCAAATTTTGAAGTGTAATAAATATATATATATACATACCCAACTTAGCATGGCTAAATGTAGTTATTTATATCCAATGTAAGCAATTTTTTAAGAACCCCAATTATTTAAAATGATTGATAAAATCATGAATCATTATAGTTATAATGAATTTATATTTTCATAGGACCAACTTGAATGTAAGGTGCAGCACCTTACGCACAGCTCGTCAAAGGTAGCGACCCTCCTCTTCCGACTGCTGTTTAAGGAGGAGGAGTTTGTCGGGAAAACCTTGACTGGGGCAAGAGGGACACAAGCAGTGGACCAGGACAAGTTGGCAGTGATATACAGTATGTATTAGTCACATCATTATGCCAAATAATTTTTATGCACCAGTTTTATGACAGGACATATTGTGGTATGGCGTTGTCCGTAAACTTTCTTTTCCAGAAATTTCCCTCAGTTTTCAACCAATCTTCTTGCAACTTGGTAGGCTCCTGGTATTAAAAGATGAGTACATGTAATGCAACCTTGGATTATTTAAAATAGTAACATTAAAATTTTTTTTAAACTTTATATAATACATTTAGTATTTTTATATCATATTTATATTGTATATTTAATGTCTTCTTTTTCTTCTTCTCAGATATAACCCAGAAGAAGTTCCCAGGAACCACCATTGGGCAGATCCGTCACAGCCTGTGTGATTTGCTAAAACCATCCCGTATAAGAAAAAATAACAACATGGCTTAGAACTTTAATAGACTTTATGTGATTAAACAATCACTATATATTTCATCGCACATTTTTATTTTTTTAAGTACTTTGTATTTGGTGATTTCTATTGCATGCATAATAGTATTAGAATGTTATTATAGCCATTCATGGATATTAACTCTCATGGTATACCCAAGATACTGAAAGCAGAGTAGAATTATAGTATTCAGATTCTTCACCTAAAAAGAAGCTGAAGGACATTTTTCAGCACTTTGTGAGTGTGGCATTCTTTCTCTGAATTTTCAGCAGCGTTTTTCTGAAGTGTGCAGTAAAATGTGGTATTCAGATTCCTCACCTAGACAGAAGCTGGAGAACATATTTTGGCACCCTGAGACATTGATTCTTCCTCAGAGCTTCCTTTTCAGCAGCGTTTTTCAAATGGCTAGACACGCGGAAAAATTCCGCGGAATCTGCAGAAAATTTCCGCGGAAACTGCAGAAATGTTCCGCGGAAATGTGAGACCAGTTTGCAGACGTATTCCACAGAAACGATTCAATTCCGCGGAAAAATTCCGCGTGACAAAAATCTGCGGAAATAATCCGCGGAATCTGCGGAATATTTCCGCAAGTACGGAAAGTTTCCGCGGATATTTTCCACAAACAAAACACCATTCTCTGGGGTTTTTTCCGCAAAATTCCACAGAATTCCGCGGAAATAGTTGTGCCAATACTCCGCGGAAATATTCTGTGGAAAAAATCCGTGGAAATCCGTGGAAATCCGCGGATTCTGTGGAAAATCTACAGCCGGGCGGTGGTGCTGATCGTTGTTATCTGCTGCTGTTACAGACATGGGTACTTTGGCAAAAAGAATCAGAAAAAAAGGAAAGAGTCTTGCACAATTAAGGCCTATACTAAAAACATTAACGATACTGAAAATGGTCAACCTACAGATTCTTCCAGGCATCATGAGCGTACAGCTATGTGATGTTGTGGTGCAACAAATGAGCTGGGTGTTGTGTGTTAAAAGTTGAAGGAAATAGTCTAAGGGAATGTCATTCTATTTGATTGGTCATCTATAAATATAAATAGGAAATAGGAAATAGATTCAATTACAACAGGTGAAGGAGCAAGTAGTTCTTGTAGTTTATTAGAAGTGTTGGCCGGTTTCGCCCGTACAGTGGGCTTCTTCAGGACACAATAATCCCCTGCATACCTTCAGGTATCCAGACGAGGAGCAAAGGACCAAACTATTTCACCATTGAAGAAATCCACAGTGTTGGCTCTACCCTAGCCTTGTTTAAAAAAAAAAAAAAAAATTTGTTGTTCAACAACCAGGGTTGTGAAAGATTAAGTGGACTGTCCGATCAGAATAGACAGGCTTTGTAACTTTGACTTGTAATTAATTGAATCCTCGAAGGGGGAACAGCAAAAGATTGAGAATATATCACAATGACAGGATATTGGGCCCTAAGA
>JAUMHH010110086.1:0-13832 GCA_032359455.1 Chlamys rubida
TGTTTAGTGTGGTATGGACATTGATGATAAGACATATATGTTTAGTGTGGTATGGACATTGATGATAAGACATATATGTTAAGTGTGGTATGGACATTGATGATAAGACATATTTGTTTAGTGTGGTATGGACATTAATTTTATAGTAAGAATTAAAGATTTTTGTTTGGGTTTCTATTAAGATTTGAAATCTCTGATTACTTTTTTTTTTGCCCATTGTCTGTCGTAAATATCTTGAAATTCACGTTCCAGCTGATTTTGGGAAAATACTTTGGACCCCTGATGAAATGCTATTAAGATCGCCAGTTACTGTTCTTCCCGAGCGGGACTATAGTTGTATGGAGATGTGTAACAAGAATACACTGGAAGAAGAATAATTCCCAGGTAATCTAATTAAGATTGTGTAGCGTTTGCTTGTAGTTGAAAAGGTTGGAAGCATGTGCTTAGAAAAACAGCAGTAACGAGTGGGGAACTTCTGTAGGTGAAGTAGGGTTGTATGTTAACTTAGATGAACTTGTACAGTTTGATATCACTTATGTTAATGGCATCTAAACCATTGTTGGCTAATTTGACCTTCTTAAAATGACGAGCTACTGGAGTTTAAGGCCTTAAAATTTGATTTTTTGCCATAATTTTATGAAGTCGCAAAGTTAGTTTTCAAAGGTCACCACAAAAAGTTCTGGTTGAATTATCTTATTATTTGTTACTCATAGAGAGAAAGCCATCATAATTTGTAGTTCGGACCTCGGGGACAACTTAAGTGTCCTCTAGTATTACCATGTCTTCAGCGTAACATTGTAACCTGGTGGACTGTTGCAATGTCGATGTCCCTGACTTCGGTGACGTGGAAAGTGAACAAAGACATTGATTTGTATGCCTGCATCTTTGACTTGACACAGAAATGTGTCGTAAGATATTGCAAATAAAGACAGGACACTACTAGGTATTTAATATAAAGGGAAAAAATAATTGCTCACCCTTTCTAAATTCATTCTAAGTAATTTTTAATATTTTCACCATGGTGTCTTACGTTTTTGAACCGTACTTGTCGATTTAGAGTTGTATGGTCGTTCCTCTACTATAACGTGACGTTGTAATCCTAATGAGGTCTATATGTGGGATGAGTTACCAGTGGGCAGACGTCAAAGTTTGTAGGGTTAAAATATGTTTATATTGTCATACGTATTTCAATGTAAGAAATGTCTCTATTCTTTTCAGACCTATTAGCTCTCTTTGAGAGGCCTTTCAATGTATGATTCAAAAATAAAAACGTAGCTAGATGTCACGCCTAACAATTTCACATCTGGTCTTACCTTGGTGGTTTCCCGCCTTTAAAATATTACATTCTTTTCGGACGTTACGAAGCAGATGGCATGAAATTACTTTCACGTTTTTGTTCATATGACCAATTGATTAACGATCACAGTTTGACTCTTAACTAGTGTTCCGTATAACTGGATCTTTATCTAGATATCCTGTGGTGATCTATGTACTCCTATCATCTAGTGAATATGTACAATAGACTGACTACCAGCCCCTAAGTTTTTATGAAGAATTTCTAGGCTGAATTTTACTACTAGCGTATCTCCCCCTAGTTTTAAAAGAACTAGAATCAGACATCCAAGTGATCAAATTTTTTAGAGTTAAAATTGTTTTCTTAATTTATTCAATATTCTAGAGACGGTGGCCAGTCTATATGTAGAAATGTAAGCAGGGAATCAATAGCCACAATGCGGCAATGTAATTTGTAGAATTGTCGAGGTAGTCCATTCCTTGATCAATACATAAACATGAGGATATGGACATATTTTATAATATGTAATTGTTTCATGTTTATATTTTGATGAAACATTTGAGAAATTGCATTTACCTTCCTGTCGATATAATTACCACCCTGCTTATATAACTTAATATATCTGTGTATGTATTTGGTATATATATATATGTTTGTTAATATTACAACTGTATATGTCATATGAGTATCTACTGCTTATTTGCTTTTGTATTCTTGTTGTCTTTTTGTTTCGTAGTGACTGCTTATCTGTGTTATATGTTGTAATATGTGTTGTGATATGCAATTGTTAATGTTTCTGTCTTGATAAAGGGGCGGATCGTCCTGAAAATTCGACAAATATCTTTGTATGCACTATAGTTATTACTTCCCATATATATGTATGTTAATATAAATAGTTCTTTTTTTAAACTTTGTTCAGATTGCATGTATGGTGTTTACTGTGGAGTAAACACGTACACGTTTAAGGTATGACTTTCCACGTGTCTGACCCTACCTAATAGTACATTATATTTTTAAGTCTTACTTATGTTATGAATTATCATCATCCTTATATCTATACTTTAACCGTTACTTTACGAATCCACCTTGATCTTACACCTCTGAGATAAGATAGGAAAACATTTTAACGTAAACACGTCGTACGTGTGCATGCATGTTCACACGTGTTATGTGTACCGTTATATAATGAGGGATGATAGTTAGGTGTGCTATCAGTAGAGATAATCCAGTGTACGTCTACACCGCTACACAATCACAAGTATTACTGCCACATGTACGACATGTACAAAGTGTGACCCTGACTCTGTAACGGAAGCAGCTATTGCTGTGTGCTACCTAACTGTGACATAATCTTATCTTCTTTATCATAAATGTCCACAAACTTTTTCCCACAGTGATACTTAGTAATTATAAATATTACAAATCAATAGAGGTCATCTAGTACACATTATTATTAGTATTATCAATTAAGTACAAACCCTTTTGATCATCAACATTTTGCTAATACACACTCAATTTTGTATAATGGTTTGTAACTATATGTTACGTTATGTATAATGGTTTGTTATTATATGTTATATCAGGTATAATGGTTTGTAACTATATGTTATATTATGTATAATGGTTTGTTACTATATGTTATATTATCTATAATGGTTTGTTACTATATGTTATATCATGTATAATGGTTTGTAACTATATGTTACATTAAATATATTATTTGTTACTAAATGTTATATTATGTAGAATGGTTTGTAACTATATATTATATGATGTATAATTGTTTGTAACTATATATTATATTATCTATAATTGTTTGTTACTATATGTTATATTATGTATAATTGTTTGTTACTATGTTATATTATATATATATAATTATCTATAATTGTTTGTTACTATGTTATATTATATATATATAATTATCTATAATTGTTTGTTACTATATGTTATATTATGTATAATGGTTTGTAACTATATATTATATTATCTATAATTGTTTGTTACTATATGTTATATTATGTATAATTGTTTGTTACTATATATTATATTATGTATAATGGTTTGTAACTATATGTGACGTTATGTATAATGGTTTGTAACTATATATTATATTATCTATAATTGTTTGTTACTATATATTATATTATGTATACTTGGTTGTTACTATTTGTTACTATATGTTATATTATGTATACTTGTTTGTTACTATTTGTTACTATATGTTATATTATGTATACTTGTTTGTTACTATTTGTTACTGTATGTTATATTATGTAGAATGATTGGTTGGTGTATGTTACAACATTGAAAATTTGTTACTATGTGTTACATTTTATATATTTTTTTATTTTTATATGCTACATTATGTAATTGTTAGTTACTCTCCGTTAACAATACAATACCAGTAAAAAGTTCCCCCAAGTGCACGTGGACGTCCATAACTGTGTAGAAACCATTCCCACAGGACGGTCGTACTTATCAATGCCACACGAAACAATGGCCAGTATATGATCCATCACATACGTAATGTGTACGTGCTGAGGACATCACAGATATGTTGTCGGTCAACTTTTAAACACGTCAATCATATATATGGGTATAGGAGGATGTTCACCCAGGCCGAACATAAAGATTATTACTCGAACTCTGACCGTATTGACCACGCGACAATAAACATCAGCGCGGCCATTTACAGGTACAAATTAATGTGTAGTGCTATCAAGTGGGTCATAACACCAGATCATTATCACTGAATACATAACTTACTGTCTTTGTACTTATTTACCAGCTTTATCATCAATACGTTTTACGGAGATTTGATCCAGGGTTTTATTACTACTGAGGTATGTCGTGATAATGGTAGACAGATATGTCGTCCTTCCTGGAACTGTTGACGTTTTTGTTATAAATAACCCTTATCAAAAAGAGTTCTACACTAGGAAGCATGAACAAAAAGTATCGAATAAGCTTTTGACTTGGAAGTTTACATTTTTAAACATAAACATCCTCACTTACAAGTTCAAATCTACGTATTTATAATGATAATTTAAGGATTGTTGTGTATTTTTTCTTAATCATTTTTGATGGTTTGCAACAAAGCTTCGTTCAAACATAGTCCGCAATGCGCAGTCGCGATGCGGAGAATATGTTTTGACGGAACTGTGTTGTATACCATGATGAATGGTAAACATATGTATTTCAGACTTTATAATTACGATCAAATAACGGAGGCAATATTATTTTATCGCACTTTCATTTGGTTCAAATACATTTTGAACAAACTGTTTTACCAAATGGTGGAAGAGCCGTTTTTTCGGTAGTAGGAACGTGTTTTCTATGGTAACCATTTCCGTCAGTCGGTGAACGTCCAACGGAAACCATTCGGAAATTTCCACATCATTATTATTTGACGTCACGTTATGATCTGCTTCCTAATACTTCTAGTGAAATTTTTCCTGTTGTTGTTAGATTATATCAACATTTTTACATATATACATAGATACATACATACATAGAGACATTCTGAAAAAATTAGGATTTTACAATTCTTTGACAGACAGCTCTGAAATATTAAACAATTAAATAAAACAATTTCAAAAGTTGCGACGTTTAGATTTCGATATTTTCTTTCAAAATGTATTTTTGCGCTTGGTTTTGCTAGTGTTTATACAGTTTATATCCAAATTGTTTAACTGTGCTTGAATTCACAACATTTGAAAGGATAATGTTCCATTAATCAACCGTTCTCTGTGTTAACGAACATTTTCTTATTTTCAATCTTGAATGCGATTTGTTTATTTAAAATTGTGTCCACGTGTAGATGAACTTTCCTTGATATCAAATATATATCTGATATATATTTTTGATAGATATCTAAGGATTCTACAACGGAAATGTAAATATATATATTGATACATAACATCCTCATCAGATCACATCTACATTAAAATGATATGTACATAAAGGTTTCCACTGGCTGGTTCAGAAATCCTACATCAATACTAACTTTTGTGTTTTCAAACCCATAACTACCCTATGTGTATTAGCATGTTGCTTTTAAGTCTACCAGTTATTGATTATGCCGGTATTACATTGTGATCTGACTTATGAGTAACGATGACGTGATTCCCCACTAAACGTCACCTGGTGTCAGTGAAAACATACCATACTATGGTCTATGACAACCGGAAGTTCTGTGGCTTACAATACCACGTGAATGACGACTTAGACGGTGATTACTGACAACCGGACTCTATCACCAATGATCACCTGACAACCGGTCATTGACAACTGACCCTTCCTATTCCTGGTGATTTAGTTGACATCTGGTCAGTGGTTTTTGATTGACGCTCACTCTATATATAGGTACGTTTGATGTACCCGGGCCAGTCTGCCTAGACGTGATGCCAGCAATATGTGTGTGAAGCTCAATGGCGCTGGCTGTCCCATAAACCTCTCGCCTTCACGTGCAGAATATGTCAGGTATGTCACACATGTACGGTCTGTCATAACGTGCATAAAGCGAGCATATCACATTTGTCAGCGCCATGTGTGTGGCAGGCGCGCGAGGTACCGTGTCGACAGCGACACTGCATGTGCGGTCATTCCCGCCTTCAAGACATGCAGTCATCTTAGTTTCGTGGCATTCGTTTGCTTTGATCTCGCTTTCTCGAATGTTTTGTACACAAATATTAAATACACTCAATCTTAGAAAACTCCCATCCATTATCTTGTATTTTCGGCGTACATTACCGTTTCCTTAATACCCTAACTTTCCCGCCTTTTTATGCTATTTGAGTCCCGCCTTTTTATGTTAGGTCATTTCAGCGTTATTTACGTGTCGTCTGGTGCCAAATGACGCTTATAACGAGATAGAGACGTGCTCTACTAGCTGTTTATACACAAAATATATACTCGCACTATAGACGTGATTGAGTTTCGTATAGTTTAGTAACTTCTGGTTGTTGAGATAATTAGTAGTTTTTAGCCATTTTCTAACGACGGCGGGAAAACCTAACGATCGTCTGTTCTCACATCTTCCCATTGACGTCGGTTCGGTCATCATGCCGGGACGGCCTTGAGAGTGATGTGGATTGGTTTATAACGCGACCGCCGGACCAACGGTCATTCATCAGTATTTGCCCCAACAATTACTGCCCAGTCTCCCTCTGACCTTCCGGTAATCATGGCCGATCAATAGCGGCGCGATCGGCACAGAATCAAAAATACACCACTGATTTCTCCCCTCCGCCTACCGACAGCCAGGTTGGGAGTTCAGGTCTGACCCTTTCAGTGACACAATTGTCACTCAATTCATAGAATGATTACAGAGGTGCGATAGAATTGACGCAAGGTCAGCACTTAGCCCGCCTTAGTCGTCATCAGACAACTGGGGTAAATGTACTGTTTAAACCGTGGCAAACGTGCTCTTCTTACGTAAGCCATTTCCATATAGATCGGTGTGATCCTTTTCAAATGACATATTTTTGGCACCGATTAATTAATTTTGTTTTCAACTGTCCCTTTATATCCTCAAATAGGCGATTTCCCGCAGAATTCAGTATGGCAAGTCTGTGCCATTTCTTTTTTCATTTGGAATTGTTTTATTCTATCTTAACTGATCTACATGGTTATCTAAACATTTTTTTCGAACAATTCATTAGTCTTGTGTGGATGAGTTGTCTTGACTGACCTGTTGTTTGACTGCCCTCCACGACTGGTTCGCCCGTTGTCAGTATAATGTGACCGGGTGGGGCGTTCTGCTGGGTGTCTTCAGCAGTATGTTTCAGTGAGGTAGCACTATAAAGTCGGCATCAGTTCCGCGCTATCACAAGGAGACAAACACGAACATATCGCAGCCTCCCAAAATACATACACTACACGCATGCATCTTGCACACAGGGGAGGCCGTCCTTAAATGACCTTAGCTGTTAATAGGACGTTAAACACAATCAAACAAACAAACAAACTTGACTGCCCTCCAGACATAACTACAACTGTGGGCTACCCTGTACCAGAACTAGCTGGTCAGTTATAGGCGTGTAATCAGAACCTTTAGAGGACTGTGATACTGTTACTATAGCCGTTAGCAAGTCTATGAACCGGGGTTCGGAAGTGATCAGTTTTAAGCACTACACATCCCAGACTGTTATACGCCAACTAATAATTTTCAGCGAGATCGAAAATTCTTGCATAAGTTCGATAAAGTTAAAATCATCGGAAAGTTATTAAAATAAGCACACCTATATGTATATACTTTCACAGTAGGACACATGCACTGTGCATGCCCCTTTACTTACATGTGTACCGTAAGACAATAGATTAATTAATACAAAATGTCTTCGTTTTGATAAAGGTGTTCTAGGATGACAGTCCAACCAGACGATACCAACCCGACGTGCCCCCTATCATCGTTTCGAGAAGAAATGTCCCTCCCTGGGGTGCGTTTACTTGTGATGTGTCTAATATTTATTCTTTCTCATAACTGATCTATTAGGTGTAAGCTAATCTGCTCTGATACGTCAGTTCCGACTTGTGCTATCGCCCAATGAAAACACCGAACGCGTGAAATGTCTAGTCACATTTGACACATTCTAACTAATCATGGGCGACAACTCTGAGTGTTTGTCACTATTTATCTCGGTGTACTTGTGACGTGTACATGCCTGGGCGCGTTCGAGTTTGTGTTTTTTCTTGATCAAATCTGACAACCGCCACTTGTACTACACGGAGTTTGACATGACCCTTGGCGGTAAGCCGTCGATAAATAGTCATGGTTACCGTGACTGACCCGTGCTATGGGTGGTCAGTTTAAGTCGCGTGCAAGACTTTACAGCGTTTTTGTTACATTTCGAAGTGAGATCGATTTGATCTTACCAACGTTATAAAACAAATATCTTTAGCACTGTGGCAGACAACAAAAGTGATAGCTGGTATCACTTTTAGAATTGACCAACTAGAACGGTACTTTTTATTCAGCTCTTTCAAAGGAATTATCTTTTCGAACGCAGGTGAAGCGACGGTAGAATAGTGGCTGTTTTGTTACGTATTTATATAATTAGTACATAGATGCATGTCTATACTAAATTACCGTGACAGCCTATAATACGTCCAATACCACCACCACCACCACTACCACCACCATTCCCCGCCCACCTTTAAGTTTTTATCCTGTTGATTAACAAATATATTTAAAATTTTCGCTATTCTGCCATACTCGTGAACTACGGTATATTAGGTATTCAACGAGAACCGCTATATATCTTCTATGTATGCGTCGGATGTGCACCCCATTATACATAGACTCTTGAAATGTGGGTTTTATTACAGCTTCTCCTTAAAAAGGCCGTTTCGCGGAGAGTCTGGTCCTATGTCTATATCTAACATATTTCGTTTTTTAAACAGATTACAGAGTTTGATAGACCACGTGACTGCCAAATGTCATGGATGGCGGCGGTAACTTCACTGGCACATAATTCGCATGAAGAGACTCTACTCGAGTACTCGACTGCTTTAGTACGTACGTACCTCCTGTCGTACGTACATTATACGATAGTCAATTTACACCAGAGGTTGTGGCGAGGGCACCATTTACAGTTTTACATACGAACATTCTGATACTAATAATATTAGCCCGTCGTACAAATTTAGACGTAACCAAGACAGAATGACACACAGGGACAAATAGGGAGTTCATCATAACACCAGCAAATAGTGAAATATAAGGACAAATAGGGCATTCATGTTGTAATGCT
Organism: Chlamys rubida; assembly: GCA_032359455.1. Lineage (NCBI taxonomy): Eukaryota > Metazoa > Mollusca > Bivalvia > Pectinida > Pectinidae > Chlamys > Chlamys rubida. Next base: position 9,052 of record JAUMHH010110086.1, read on the forward strand.
AGCTCACAAATAGCGACCTGTAACTTGAAGGAATTCCTATTTAACGTCAGAAGGCAGAGAGTGACATATACAACCAAGGAACTCTAGATGAACACCAACAGATACCAAAACAAAGGTAAAAACATCATGAAACCCCACATAAAACCGGTAATGGAATTAAATGACTCGGAAGTGCTCCACATATGGCTCTCATAAGCACACGTGTCACCTAATTCAAAAATACTACAGTGAAACGTGCGTTAATCACGATATGTATCATAGGATACTGATGCTATTCAAACATCCCATTTTTCTGTAAACATAAGACAACTTATCTTAAATAGATTTGCAGATTTGAAGATTTTTCAGTTTGCAATGTCAGCTTTCTTGTACAACAAAAAGTTATGGGGAAACAACATGCACGTATTGTATATATATTTGTTTAATTTAATTCAACAGACCCCAAGGTAAAATTACAGAATGGATAACAATGATAACAATCATATCTAATAAAGTATCAGAGATAAGACTTACATGTACTATACAAGATAGATAACCGGGTAACGTTGATGCATATTCATGAAAATTATTTAAATTATACAGCCTTTAAGCAAGAATTAAAAGAAGACAGTATACATTCAAAGATAAAGTTATGTTTACAGAGTATACATTCACGATAAAGCTATGTTTACAGGAATTTCTGTTAAATGATCTTATCGTACGATAGAAAGTGCTGAAGTATGCGAGTTAGGGAACTACGATACGTAAACGTCATAGCATCGAGGGCGATAACCCTGTTTGTTATTCCTGGATTAATATTTCAATAACATATCACTATAAATAGTAATTTATACCAGTTAGGATCATTCGTATTTTATCACGAAACGTCATAAATCAAATTGATAACACGAAATGTCTTGTTGTTAATCATGCTGTTTTTATGGATTGCATTTTATGATTATTGGTGTTGGTGAAGCTCTGTCGTAAATCAGGGTCAGAATCCGCGTCTCGGACAGGCGGCCATTGCACGTGCAGCTTTGTATGTAATACGTACACCAGTGATGTTCTCACACGAAATATCACCACTTCATGAAAACGCGCGAATGTCGTAAATATAAGTTCTGACTTAATTATTATGTTCCGGCATGATATTGAGCGAAGGAGAGGTCATCCCGGTACAGATATTGGGGTCAAGGCGATAGCTTTATTAAAGGTTAATAACGGCTGATTATTCTTATTCAAGTGGAATATTAAAAGAAAATAGACCAAACAACCATTCTATTGCCCAGCGTAAAGGCCAGCGTATGTTCTAGGTAATTGACAGAGGGTCGGTCACGTGATGTGGCCTTGTGGCCCCTGTGTACTTGTGGCCCCTGTGTAAAGAGCGTTCCTGGTCTTAGTTACGGACGGATCTTAACTTACTCAATGTTTTATCTTAGAAAAAAATAAGGAAGAAGTCTTAGTTAAGGTGTTAAACTGAGGTCAGCTTTGAAACCAGCAAAGTTGGCTACTACACCTGCGGCTGGAGTAAAATCCTGCCGGGGCGCGTAACGGAATGCAGTTTTCCGGTTTGTCGTCTTTCGTGATTATCTCCCCGAATGCTTTTTATTTTAGAATGATTCCAAATATAGACATGCAACTCTAAATTAGATGTGGACACGCGAAAAGTTCACCAACGCCGTCCTATTATAATGCAAACTTTTTTTAAAATCCTGTCCGCCCCTGAAATTGCAATCAAACTAAATAAATGATTCCACACGCTTTTAACCCGACAACCGAACAATACTCGTAAAATGCAATATATGATAAACATTCGTTTTCCAAACTTGAATTTTCACATTTGCGATATTCACCTGGTATGACAACTGTATATTTGATAACGTTTACTGAAGATATCTGTATTCAGATTGACTTACTACATCATTGTTATGTAAACACGTGCGATACGTTTACTTACTCGTTCAGTGTGTGTTGTATCTAGGAAAGCATAGGACGAACTATATTAGCAAATGTTCACGAAACTTCTAAGAATAAAGATGGTTCCAAATAGATTATTTTTAGTTTATTTCGTTTTCAAATCTATCAACAACAAAAACACGCCAGCAGACAAGAAATATGTCCTTCGGCTTCAAAATCATAATTTTGTTTTGCAAAGAATGAATAAAATAACATGCATTCAAACACGTGGTGTGCTGCACGTGAACTTCTCGTACATTTCGTACGACCTCTTGGTCGGGGGCAGATAGTACCGACGTTATTTCGCAATAGCTTACTTTTGAATATCACACTACCATTTTAGATAGTGATTCTTTGAAACGAACCATTCGAGTGTCTGCGTGACGCAATATCACATGGAGGCGCGCGAAGGTGGTATCACGTGACGAGTGAACAGCGTGTTACCTCGTGCCATTCTGACTGTCGTTGTATCAGTTTGGCGTCAAGGTCTGTAAGTTTGTAAACTCAATGACATTTTATGTATGCTTCCATGATATAGCATCACGTTTATCTGTTGACTTTCATCTATCTCCAATAATTATCATGATATCATCATTGTCCATCTTATACACAAACACATTTTTGTTTGATTTAATACCACAAATATACCGCTTTATAAAAGAGCACGGAATTACAACATTATAACAATGGGTCCAAAAGCCGTTGATAATTTCAGAGTTTAGATCATCACCTCAGTAGATCGGGTATTTTAGAGGATTCAGAATTTTTTTAGCACGTAACAATGATGATATTTTGATAGAGACGTGAACAGGTACCAGTACGCCTTAGACTCGCTTCATGGCGGTCCTCCAAGAGCCAGCCGATCTGTTACCCCGGGCTTCAGTGGCTGGTGGGTTCCCGCGTAATAAATGCACTGATTGCACTGTCGGCTAAATCTTACTAAAACCCATAAAATCACTTCTTGTACGTAATTAAGCTTAAGATTTGTCTTCAATTAAGAAAATCGAACACTGAACTTAAGTGCAAAGCCACCATTAATCACAAAGTTCACACACCGCGCGCCAACTGAAGTCTCTCAGTACATGTAGCTAATTCACGCACAACAAGAGGCTGTCGATCCGAACAACAACGGAGCCGAGCATTTGAACACGTGGCTTGTCGCCATAAAAAGTATCAACAATACAGATAGTTAGTGTCACACAATCCGATACAGGTATGAAATAAACAAGATGTACCTTGTGTATACCATGTTAAAATGTGTGTATAGATAATTCGTGGTTAGTGTGGTTGTTTTACTTACCAAACCCAAATTAACATGGTATTCCAAGATATAATTCTTGTGCTAAATTTATCTAGCAACCTTTCAATTTTGCAAAAACATGGAAAAATAAAAAACAATATTGGAAAAATAGATTTTTTTTGCGCTGACCATGACGCCAAACCTGACTGAAAGCTGATTTAATAATTTAGCGACATCCGGAATAGACTTGATCACACTTGTACCTGTCGTACCTCTAGGGTTTGCTTGGAAATACCACATACTCGATTAAAACCTATTTTCTCCACCAGAATCATTGTATCGAAGCCTGGCGGACAGTATACAAAAGGTCGTTATTGCATTAGTATCAACTGATCACGAGCGACGCTTAGCGGAGAGAAATGGCACCAAGGCAGATAATTACACATTTTATCATCTGACTGACGCTTTGAGGAGAGGAATGGTACTGTACCGAGACATTTTGCAGTAAGAATCAGAATATTTTGTTCAAAAAGCCTTGTCCTAAAAAGGTCTGGTTAGATTGAAAAATATGATATTGGCTCTGACTTGTGAAAATAAAGCCTCGCCTGTGGCATGTACATATGTATAACAACTACAGAAAACTCGGATGATTCCAAAACGGCTACCCCCGGAAACACACTTCAGACTAAGGACTTACACTCGGGTCGGTATTTGTATCACATACACAGTGTATTTGGTCGTTTGTTATTCACTCCTTCCGATACCTTTAGAAGGATATTTACCAACAGGTCAGATAAATGACACAAAACACGTACATGCATAAACTATTTAGAAACACAACATACAAACATGAGCACCACACGCACGTCAATACTCGCACGCGATCGTGCACATGCACATGTTAGATATAAGGGAGTAAACAAACATGTACATACGTATAGTTTTAAGTGGCACGCCTCAAGATTTGAAGAGAGAATGAAAGACAAAAACAATGTACATTAATTGCGAAGGGAGTTTAACAGATAGACGGTAATCGTTGTGATTAGTGCGGGTGTTTACACTTAGACTGCTCAGGCTCCAAACACAATTTGTACCAGATATCGCCACGATGTATATATTACCTGCATGGTTTAAAGTCAAATTCCTTTTTTATTGTTTTTCTATTTATCAGGAAATCTCCCGAGAAAACATGCGTGCTTTCGAACTTTTCTGTTTTGGAGATAGTTTTTGTCTCATCAAAGCAGGAAACATGTCTTCGTTTTAATTAGCCATTATAATGCAATTTACCCGAATAATATGCACAGTACAACGCTTAATAGGTTTCGTAACATCTTATATTAACACGCATCCAACCGAGTAGTTAAACTCAAACATTAGGATCAACCCAATGCTGTACGTGTGTAAACTGTAACATCTAACAAACCAAGGCTGTACGTGTGTAAACTGTAACATCTAACAAACCAAGTCTGTACGTGTGTAAACTGTAACATATAACAAACCAAGGCTGTACGTGTGTAAACTGTAACATCTAACAAACCAAGGCTGTACGTGTGTAAACTGTAACATCTAACAAACCAAGGCTGTACGTGTGTAAACTGTAACATCT